>JAKSZT010040190.1:1190845-1313675 GCA_026826555.1 Tolypeutes matacus
CCTGCTTGCTCACAGCTGAACTTGGGAAGAGAGCAGAACAGCTGAGACTGATATAGGAGGCCCGGAAAGAGACAAGCCCTATGCCTGCTTGCTCACAGCTGAGCTCCAAGATGCTGGAGGGGAAGGCAGAGACCTCCGCAGAGATTGATGGCCATTTGCTTCACCGTGTGGCAACATGCCGGGTTCAACAGTAGCTGACTTTGGTGAAAAAGCATCTCTGATGGTACCTCAGTTTGGACTTTTCATGGCCTTGGAACTGTAACCATTACAATAAACAAAACAATGTGGTACTGGCACAAGGACAGACATATAGACAAATGGAACAGAATTGAGAGTTCAGAAATAAACATTCACATCTCTATGGTCAACTGATTTTTGTCAAGGGTGCCAAGTCTACTCAACTGGGATAAAAGAGTCTCTTCAACAAATGGTACTGGGAAAACTGGATATCCATATGCAAAAGAATAACAGTGGGCCTCTACCTCACACTATATCCAAAAACTAACTAAAAATGGATCAAAAACTAAAACTGAAGAACTAAAACTATAAAACTAGAAGAAAACACAAGGGAATATCTCCAAGACTTTGTATTAGGCAATGGATTCCTAGACTTTACAACAAAAGCATGAGCAACAGAAGAAAAATTAGATAAATTGGACTTCATCAAAATTAAAAACTTTTGTGCACTAAAGGACATTATCAAGGGGAGCAGATGTAGCTCAAGTGGCTGAGCGCCTACTTCCCATGTACGAGGTCCTGGATTCTAACCCCGGTACATCCTAAAAAAAAAAAAAAAAAAAAAAAAAGGACATTATCAAGAAAGCAAAAATGAAAACCTATAGAATGGAAGAAAATATTTGGAAACTATGTATTTGATAAGGGTTTAATATCCAGAATATATAAAGAAATTCTACAACTCAACAACAAAAAGACAAACAATCCAATTAAAAAATGGGCCAAAGACTTTAATAGAAATTTCTCCAAAGATATATAAATGGCCAATAAGGGCATGAAAAGATGCTCAACATCATTAGCCATTAGGGAAATGCAAATCAAAACCACAATGAAATAGCACCTCACACCCACTAGAATAGCTATTTTAAAAAATAACAAGTGTTGATGAGAATATGGAGAAATTGGAATTCTCTTGCAATGTTGGTGGGAATATAAAATGGTGTAGCTGCTATGGAAATCAGTTTAGCAGTTCCTTAGAAAGTTAAATATAGAATTACCATATGACCAAACAATCCCACTTCTGGAAGAGACTTGGACAGATATCTGTACACCAATGTTCACAGCAGCATTATTCACAATAGCCAAAAGGTGGAAGCAACCCAACTGTCAACCAATGAATAGATCAATAAAATATGGTATATCCTTACAATGAAATACTATACAGCCATAAAAAGAAGTGAAGTGCTGGGATATGGTTCAACATGGAGGAACCTTGAGGACATCATGTTGAGTGAAATAAGCCAGACACAAAAGGACAAATATTGTATCTCACTTATATGAAATAATTAGAATATGCAAATTCATAGAGACAGAAAGAAGATTATAGGGTATCAGGAGTGGGTGTGGGATAGGGAAAGGAGAGTTAATTTTTAACAGATACAGAGTTTCTGTTTGGGGTGATGGAAAAGTTTAGGTAATGGATGGTGGTGATGGTAGCACAACATTGTGAATATAATTAACACCATTGAATTATATATTTGAAAGTGGTTAAAACGGGAAATGTTACGTCTTATGTTGTGTATATGTTTTCACAAAAAAAGTTAAAAAAAAAAAAAAAGGAAAACAATAACAAAAAACTGTCCCTGGGCTCCACCCTAGTTCAACTGAAAGGAATTTCTGAGGTTGGGGCCCAGGCACTGGTATATTTTTAAAGTCATCAAGATTTACAATGAGGGTTAGGAACCCTGATGTGAGGAAGTCTCTGCCTACGTTTTCAGTTTCATTTCTCATAACTCTCCACCCTCCTCACATTTTATATTCCATCAATACTAAGGAGTTAAGACCACAGTCAGCTCCCATGTTACTGCTCTCCTCCTATACAATCCATAATGGAATATTTTTTTGTGTATTTGTTTAATTTCTCTGTCATGAGACTTATTGTAAGCTACATAAAATCAAGGATCATGTCTGTTTTGTTCAGGGTATGCCTAGTGCCTAGCACAATGTCTGTCACATAGGAAGAACTCAATATGCATTTGCTGAATGATGAATGATAATGTTTCTAGGGCATCCAGATATCTCAAATGTCAACACTTACCACAATTTAGCTGATATTGAGGGTCCTGGGATTCACCCTTAAGCTGGGTCTCCATGGGTTGAGGCTGGAGATAGCTTGCTTCCTTAGTTGGGTCCAGAAGCACGGATGTCTCAGAGAGCACTCCCTGTGCACAGGCCTGGGCTGAAACCTGAAGACAAGGAGGCTCATTTGGGCTTCTGAAGGGCCGATGGTGTACATGATGCCCAGAGAGCCCACAAAGGACCCACCGTGGTCACCACTCCCAGAACTCCCACCATAGAGCATGAGGCCATTTCCCACCTGCTGTCCTGGTTCATCCAGCTCCTTCTCCAGATCCTCCAGCATGGTCACTGCCTCTTCCCCGCTCTCCGGATGATGCTCCTGCACCCAGGCCTGGAGCTCCTCAGGCAGGATGGTCAGGAACTGCTCCAGCACCAGCAAGTCCAACATCTGCTCCTTGGTGTGCATCTCAGGCCTTAACCACTCACAGCAGAGCACCCAGAGCTGGCTCAAAGCCTCACGGGGCCCAGGCGTCTCTTTGTAGCAGAACTGTCGGAAGCGCCGGCGGAATAACTCCTGGTTGCTCGGGCTGCTCACTTGTGAGCCAGACTCCTGGCCCCAGCCAAGCCCCAATTTGTGGTTTGCTTCAAAGAACCCCTTGGACTCTTCAACGGCCTGTGGAGACAGCACGTTGGCCATTCCCACTCGAATGTGCTTAGAGGAGGATTGCAGCTACAAGTGTTATATTTTAGGGCACTCTCCTAAGGTTACAGAAACCACAATTAAAAAGAGAAACATATACACAGGTTGATGCAGTATATGAGGTCACTCACTGAGTCTGTCTCTTGGTTTTGGAAATAAAAGGCTTAACCCCAAATTAAAGATAGTTAAAAAATAAAAGTTTAAGGCAATTCAAGTTTTTTTGTACCAAGTAGCAAAGGGAATGCTCATCAAGAAACAGCTTTCTTAACAATAATGAAAATACTGTTGGATTTTTGCTTCCCAAAATAACACTAAAAACTAAACCAGTTGATAAGGCAAAATTGAGATTATTTTTATGGGCGATAGAGAACACTACCTTGACAGAGCCTTTGTAACATCTCTGAGGGAGGAAGAGAAAGTCAGGATATTTATAAGGTTTGGGATTTTTAAGGCAGTTCTTTCAAAGCAGGATTTGGATTGGAAAAAGAACATGATGTAATAGTTGAGGACTGAATGATACAGCAAGGTGAAGGTTTTGAAGTGAGGGTTTCAAAAAGTCTGGTTGCTATTCATTGAAAAGTTGAAGTGTGATAATCACTTAAATGGACTTTTTGAGGGGGAAGTTCTTGAAATACACAGTCATTTGCAATTTTTATCTTCTTAGGCAAGAAGTTCCTAAAATAGTCAAGTTGATAAAGATAGCTGAGTGAAAATCTTGTTCTAGGTAAGCTGTGTGCGTGTGAATGTTTTTCAGTCTTCAATGTAACAGCAGAGGAAAACAGTACCTATCTGTTTAGGTAAATGTAGACTGCCAGTTAGCATGGTGGGCAGTGTGGTTAAGGGCATGGGCTGGATTCCAAAAGAATTGGGCTTGAATCTTGTCACATTCTATTTTATCTGGGGTGGCTTAACTTCTCTAAACTTCTATTTCCCCATTTGTAAAAACACATTAGAGGTTTGACTTTTAACTTTTATTTTGAAATAATTTCAAACTTACAGAAAATTTCCCCAAAATGTACAAAACAGTCCCTGTACCCTTCGCCCAGCTTCTCCTAATGCTGACTCCTTACATGATCATAGCACAACTACAAAACAAGAAAAATAAGATTGGTACAAGGCAGTGAACTAAACCACAGGCATTCTATAGGATCGTTTTGCGAATGATTACAGAAAGCATTAGGCTCTGTGCCTGGCACTTAGTACGACCTAAGCAAAGGGCTGCAATTATCGCTGGGACCTGGTCATCTAGGTACTGCCTCGGGAGATCAGGCTCCGCGCTCTGGGACACTCTCTTGGTTTCTGGGCACAGAAGTTACGCCTATGCCGGGAGGCCCTCTAGTGCCATTTCTGCGCCTCGCATCTGTTAGCTACTTGGCATCTTCCAGAAACAATTCATTTCTCGGGCCCTAAAGGCTACTTTAGGGGCTTCTAGGATAAGCTTGAAGAAAGGCTGTTTTAGGAATCATTCAAGATAAAGGATATGTGGCCGCTTCTACAGGTTGCTTGCACTAGTTTTGATCTTCCAAAGAATAAAGCAGTGAGTTAAGCTGCCAGAATACGACATTAACCGAACTGGAACATAATCGGCGAACCAATGAGCACTAGACTCAGAAAGGTTAGGCTGCCTGGGTCCCTTAAGCCAAAAGGAACTGAAAGACCCCACAAAGGGTTTCCCGGAGAGGACTGGCTGGTCAGCACAGACCCACCGGGGCCAGCGCCTGTAACCCAGTAGTCCGAGTCTCCGAAACGTCTTGGGGCGCCAGTCGGGAAGCGGGCTGTGGCCGGGGAGGGGCTGCCCAGCGGAGCCCGGGCACGGACGCCCCCCACCGGGCCCCACCCACCCGCGCCTGGCCGACCTGGGGACGCGGCCCGGCCACACGCTCCCTTCCCGCCAGTCTTACCCAGGCCCCAGGGAGGAGGCCTCCGGACCCTAACTAACCCCTTCGCGCCACGGCCCGGCCGCCGGCGGAAGTGCGTGCTCGTATGTGGCGGGCCGGGTGCCTGCGCTTCCGGCGGCTCCAGGCGTCCGCGCGGTTTAGCGTCCCCCGGCGCGCTGCGTCTTGGGCGGGACGTGCGAAAAGGGCCGCCTGGGCGTGTGGAGTGTCAGAGGAGGACGAGAGTTTTATTAGCAGTGTTACCAGTTTGCGAATCGGGCAACACCGGGTAAAAGCAGGTGTTCCAAAGCAGCCAGGGGACAATGGAAATTTATAATCGGAAAAAAAAAAAAAAAAAAAAAAAGGGTGGGTGGGTAATGGCGGTGGTCAGGCGAGTTCTAGTCTAGTGGCTTATTGGAATATAAAGGTAAAAAGAAACTTGTCTGAAATGATTGGTCAGAGCTTAGGCATCTCTTTTTGGTCTTATTTCCTCTAAGTCTTGCTCTCCAAGCTGGGCACCCTGGAAGTCTGGCTGCGTCAGCGTACAGTGTCCACCCTGTGTGCCTCCTTTGCTGAGAGCCGTTTGATAGCCCAAAGCCTGAAGGTCAATTTAGAGTTCCTCTCACAGGGGTTTTGATTTATAACCTGCCTCACCTTAAAAAGAAGGTCCCAGCAAAGGCTCCGCCACGTGGCTGAGTCCCTCCTCTCTCCCAGACACTGCGCAGCAGGCGGAGACCTGGTCGGGGCGCGGCTGCTTCATTCGAGCAGGAACCACCTCGCCCACCCTGCCAACCAGCCTCCCTGGCCAGCGTCACCCGCCCGTCCTTCATCAACCTTAGTCTGTTTACTAGGCTATGTTGCTCAACCGGAATGTGTCCGCCGTGTTCCCATCAGGGCAAGCCTGCAGTCTTTACTGCTCATCAACTACCCGAAAGGAGAGGAAGGAAAAGCAAATTTAAGGCACAATCTATGATAAGCTCTGTGCGGCGTGCTCTACTCACTACAATCCGGGAACACGCAAAAGTTTAAGTGACCTGCCTACGTCCTCACAGCCAAGAGGCAGAGTCAGAATGTTGCACAACCACACAAGAGTGACCCAGACCTGTCCTGGGGTCCCTGCAGTGTAGTCAGACTAGAGCACTGCACAGCCAGAAAATGCCAGTGCTCACTTTAAAATCACAATTTCTGGGTTTATGATACATATTGACCTTTAAAAATGAAACTGCTGCAATGCTTTTTTAAATGCCTCCAAGGGGAGTGGATGTGACTCAAGCAGTTGAGTGAACGCCTCCCACATGGAAGGTCCAGGGTTGGGTTCCCCAAGCCTCCTAAAGAAGAGGAGCAAGATACAACCAGCAGACAGAGGAGGGAGGGTGTTAAGCAAGGCGTTTAAAATTAAGTAAATAAATAAATGTCTCCAAGGGAGTTTAAATGCTGCCTAGTAGGTATAGTGTCATGAGCTGCTTAGTACTGGTATGTATGCCAGGAATAGAGAGGATGGTTCTTGGCTTAAGCAGCCAAGTTTGCTTGGGACTAGCTAGTGCTTAGGGGTAGGGAGTTGCTCAAATTTGGAATCCCGAATTCTCTGATTAACTAAAATTACCTAAAGCTGTTTCTTCAACAAATTAGCATATTTACTAGTATTTACTTCCTAGACTTATTGTGATGAATTAGGAAATACTACATTTAAGTACATTGTTACAACACAGCACAAACAATAAACCGTTTGATATATTTTTTTAAGGATTGCAATAAAAGTCACTAGAGACTTGGTTTCTTACTTCTAGGCAAGAATCCCCCTGACCTTGCCCTAGGCAGTAAACTTTAAGAGATTGTAGACTAAGTCTTTTCATTTTTGTCACATATTATACAGAGTGGCAATTCCTTTGGTCAAAATTTTAATTTCTGGATGAGTGATACAGAGACCGACTGTGTTCTTCAAGAGTTCAGTGGCAGATACCACAAAAGGTTTCTTGAAGTATATTGGAATTGCAGGTAGGAAGCTGATATTTCCTTGGGCTGCAACTTAGAAAGGAAGCTTCCACTCTAGTGGCTCTTTAAGCCACCCATGTACTTTGCTAATTTATGGGACTCACAGAAAATGGAGAAAGGGAAATAAATGAATAAGACTTAGATGTTGAGGAGGCAATTGTAGTTGGACTGTGGCAAAGCAGATCACCTTAGTAGGGAGTGGAGGTGATATTATTTTGAAGAGGTGGTTGTGACCAAATTGAAATTAGATGAAGGGGTTTGTGTTTAATTCAGGAGGCCCTTCAGGGGAAAGATGAGCTATAATATTTTAAGATTTCTTTTAAGATTCAGGAAACAAAACAAAACTTGAGTCTATAAGAAATTATGTTTGAGATAGAAACTTTGGGTTGAAGTGAAAAGAATAAAGGAGGAATCATTTTTTTTCCAATCCAGTTTTGTTGTATAGAATGTATTTAAAATTCTATTTTATTATTTTTATCTGAAAGTTAATAATCATGAGCATATGAATATTGAGGTTTGGAAAAGTATGTTTTATGGCAGGGTGAGTTAATTTCAAGATATTGACATTTTTTACTTGAAATAATTTTATGTTTTTATTTGTATTTAATTTTAAATATAAATTTTCAAACATCAAACATTTTAAAAGGTAAATAAGTCTCCTTCCTTCTTCTGTTCCCCCTTGACAATTTTCCATCCCTTCCAATAGATAATGACTATTATTAGTTTCTTATTTATATTTCCAGAGAATTTTAATCCATATTAATTCAAATGTTATTTTTTCCTCTTCTTTTTTTTTCACAAATGGTAGCATATTCTACATATTTTTCTGCACCTTGTTTTTTTTATTTAATAGTGTATCTTGGGGATATTTTCCAATTCTTTTTCACTGCTGTAGAGTATTTCCTTTTATGAAAACGCTACAATATATTTAGCTAGTTCTCTACTGTTGGACATGTATGTTCTTTCAAGCCTTTTTGCTATTGCTCACGATGCTTCAATGAGTTATCTTCTACACTTATATACTTCACTCATAGCAAGTATATTTTTAGGATAAATTCCTTTAACTAGAATTGTTGGGTTAAAGCTTATATGTTTGTAATTTTAAAAGATACAAGTTGAACAAATTTTTATTTTCATCTGCAATGTATGAGAGTGCCTGTTGCCCCACAGCTCCACCATCATAGCTGTTTTATCAAACTTGCATTTTTTGACAGTGTGATGGAGGAAAAATAGTTTCTCAGTGTTTGTCAAATTAAATTTCTCTTATTGTGAGAACCATTTGCTTTTATTTTCCTGAATCCTATCTTTTTATATCCTTTGACTTCAACAGGTAGTTGGTCTTTCTCTTATGAATTTGTAACAGTTCTTTATAAATTATAGTGGTTGGATAATACCTTTATGGTGTGAGTTATAATCATTTTTTCTGTTTTTTATTCTTTTAACTTTGTTTTTATTTTGCCATTCAGAAGTTTTTAATTTCTACATCAGGTTTTCCTTTAATGACTTCTAGATTTTGAGTCATAATTAGAATGGTCTTTCAAGCCCCAAATTATAAAAGAACAACCTTTTAAACTCCATGCTTTCTATTAGTATATCTGTGGGAGTTTCTTCCCTCCTTCCCTCCCCTCCCCTTCTTCCTAAATATTCCTGTCATTTGTAGTCATTTGGATGTATGATGTGAAGTATGGATCTAAAGTTTAACAAAATCAATTCTGGAAAGTTCCTAGCCATTATTTTGTCAGATATTGCTATTAACCCACTCTAGCTCTCATTTCCTTCTAGAACTCCAATTAGACATTTGGTAGACCTTCTCACTGTATATTCCAGTTCAAACTGCTTTCTTTTTACTCATATTTCTTAATACTTTCTTTTCTGTATTGAAACTTATCTAAAATGCAGTTTAAAAAATATTCTGTGTGAATAATAAAATAAAATAAAACAACAACAACAACAACAACAAAATATTGTGTGTGTGATATTTCCAATATAAATAGGTTCAAGTAAGGATAAATTTAACTTTATGAGAGCGATCTAGAATAGATTTTTAAGTGAAGTTAAAAAATCTTTATTTTTATTTAAAAAAAAATACATATCAAACACAAATATGTAACTACGTAGAATGAATAAATATGTGTACTATTTTTATTTAAAAAAAAAAATCTTGTGTACAATTTCTAACAGTACAACAGCAAGAGCAGCATTATGTCATTCCATATCATGACCTTTGTTGTGCTACACAGGCTAGAATGTAATATTGAGAGGATGAATCTTCAGTTTGGCTCAGAATGGCATTTTCTATTTCTGAGGTTTTTCTGATGCTGCTCAGTAGCCCTCAGTAGCCAGCATAATTTTGTACCACTACCCTTTTCTCAAGATGGATTCTGATGCTCACCTCATTAATAGCTTGGAATTTTGGTTGGTGGTTCCTGTGGTACTTGATGAGGAAATTCTGAGCACACTTCCATTCCACATGCACTGGCTGATACCTGGAAACAATTAAGTATGGTTGGACTTGTGAAAGACTCAATGAGGGAACCAGACTTAATATTGTAGAAAGACACCTTAGGGAACTGCTCTCAGGGACATAGAATAGAGAAAGGGACCTGGCACAGTCTTATTCCACCCTCAAGGAGAAGTAAGGAGCAGGCCAGAAAGGATGAGAGAGAGAAACACAGAGATTAATATATTCAGCCATGTTGAGTGGAGACTGAACCTCTGCAACCTTGCTCCCATGGTTGTGTGAAAGCAGCTTTTTCTGGCTAGGATGTTCATTTTTAACACGGCCTCTTTTAATCACACCTGCTGTCCTGGTTCATCAAGATCTATCTCCAAACCCTCCAACATGACCACTGCCTCCTCTTCATCCTCCAGCTGATGCTCTAACATCTGGGCCTGGAGCTCCAGCACCAGCAGCTCTAAGATCTGCTCTTTGTTGTGGGTCTCTGGCTTCAGCCACTGATGTCAAGTTCCGAGAGCTGGCTCAGGACCTCATGAGGTCCAGGTGTCTGCTGCTAGCAGAATTGCCTGATGCAGTCAGGAGCTACCTCCAACCTATTCCTGTTTGTAGGAGTTCTTCCCACAGAAGCTCCAGTTCTTGGCCCTAAGTGTCTCTTTCCTCTTTCACTGTCAAGAGATTTTTCTGTTCTCTTTGAGATTTAATAGCTAAGGCTGCCATCATTATGGGTTGTGACAGTTTAAGTAAACTTTTTTTTCACAGGTTGGGATTGAAACCATAGATGAGACAGATTTGAGCCTTGCCTTCTGTCTCCTTGCTGGCCGACCTTGCAATAAAACTCTTTTCCCAAAATTCTCATGTCACAGTATTGGCTTCTGTGTGTGTCGGGCAGCGAGCCCTTGCTCGGTAACAAATTTGGCAACCACAAAAGGACAATAGGTCCCAGTACTGCCTGTCCAATGTTCTGCAGCTCTGGCAGGGCATAAACCCTCCTTGCCAACCCCAAGTGGTGCCACTTGGACATTTGTTTGGAGGCTCATTCATTGGGGTCCACACTACTGCAGACCAGTGCTTTAGACCCTTTGGCGCTACCTGCCACTTTGAGGAAAGAAACAGTTTCAGGAATAGATGTCTTTTGGGTATATAACCTCATATGAGCACCTATCTTCTTGTCAAATGTTTGTCTGGTAGAATTGTAGGTTAGAGTTTCACCCTTTTGGTTACTATTCTCATCCCAGTTAAGAGGGCATATTATTTTTCTTATATAAGTTGGAGATGGAGAAGGGGAATGTCCCTAGATCAAAGACAATGTCCCTAGACAACAAGGGCCAAAAGAAAACCCATCTACCTTCCTTGAACAGATTTTTGAGGCATAAAGGCAGTATACTGATTTAGATCCAGAGTACCTGGACAGTGCAAGGCTAGTCAATATGACCTTTATTAGTCAAAGTACACCAGATATCAGAAAGAAACTTCAAAAATTGGAGGCGGGTTAGGAATGCTTATGTTGCAGCTGGTTGAGACTGCCTTCAAGGTCTTCAATAACAAACCAGATCTAGGAGACACAGATGAGACGCAAAACCATGCTGCTGGCTGCAGTCATAAACCACAATCCTGCCAGGGCCTTTGAATTGAAGGATTCTAGAACAAATGTAAAACAACAATACTGCTAAACTCCCACAGGGATTTAAGGATGCACCTACCATTTTCGGGGAAACACTAGCTAAAGATTTAAGGGAGCTCCAACTCCAGGAAGGGACCTTACTATCATATGTAGATGACATCCTGATTGCTGGTCCCACTGAGGAAACTTCAGATCAGAAAACTGTCTTAACTCTGAACTTCCTGGCAGATTGAGGATATAAGGTCTCCAAGGAAAAGGCCCAGATTTCACGGCTCCTGTGAAATATCTAGGATTTGAACCCTCAAAAGGACAAATAATTTGTTGCCGAATAACAAGTATTCACTAGAATGGCTGTACCAACCACTAGGAGGCAGCTCTAAGGGTTCCTGAGAATGGTTGGATTTTGCTGAAATGGATCCCAAATTTTGGACTTAGAGCTAAATTTTTGTATGAGGCCCTTAAAGGAAAAGATAATGAGCCCTTATATTGGACTGCTGAATGCTAACCGGCATTTCATACTATTAAAGAAAAACTTTTAATGGCACCAGCACTTGGCCTCCCCAACGTAAGGAAAACTTTCAATTTATTTGTGTATGAGCAGCAGGGGATATGCCCTAGGATACTGACACAAAATCTAGGCAGTACATGAGGGCCTGTTGCTTACTTTTCTAAACAATTAGATATAGTAGCCTAAGGATGGCCATATGCCACCAAGCAGGGTTGCTACTTGCAGTCTGTTGCTGGAAGCAGAACTCTGGGGCACCCAGCCACAGAACACACCCATCACTGTGTGATACCCCTCCTTGAACTAAAAGGAAGATATTGGCTCACTTCTGGGAGGCTAGGCAAGTACTAGGACATATGACTGGATAATCCGAATATAAAATTCAAGGGAATTTCTTCTTTAAACCCAGCCACCCTACTTCCTAGTAACAGGAAGAAGCTATCCATGATTATATACAAATAATTGAAGACATCTATTCTAGCTGACCAGACCTCATGGACCAAGCCCCATGGACCAACCCCTGGGGGATCCAGACCCAGTGACGGTCACTCATGGGAGGAACTTCATGGACCAGGGACTCCAAAGAGCTGGATATGCTATAGTAACTCTCCAGGAAGTTCTAGAGGTGGATGTACTTCCTCCAGTTACATCTTCTCAGGGGGGCAGAATTTATAGCTTTCATCAGAGCCTTACATCTAGGCAATGCAAAAATAGTCACTATTTATACAGACTCATACTATGCCTTTTCAGTTGTCCATGCACATGGAGCCATTTGGAAGGACAGAGGATTATTAACCTCAGGGAAAAAGGAAATTAAACATACAGAAGTAATATTAACCCTGCCAGAAGCCATTATATTGCCACAAGAAGTAGCAATTGTCCATTGCCTGGGGCACCAGAAGACTGATAGCTTGATAACAAAAGGAAATAATTTAGCCAGGCTGCTAAATAAGCAGCAAGACCCCAAAAGCCTGGAATATTTAAGCCTTATATAGTTGTTTTCATTTCTCGCATTAGCTAAAAACCAGTAAAGTAGGATTTAACTTTATATCCTGAAAACATGGGTAGAGCGCCAACTTGTACACACCATCTGTCTTAGTTTGCCAAAGGGCTGCTGATGCAAAATACCAGAAATTGGTTAGCTTTTATAAATGGGATTTATTTGGGGTAAAAGGTTACAGTTCCGAGGCCGTGAAATGTCCAAGTCAAGGCACCATGCTTTCTCACCAAAGTCAGCTACTGTTGATCCTGACGTGTTGCCACATGGTAAAGCGAGATGGTGGTTGATCTTTGCTGAGGTCTCTGCTTTCCCCTTCAGAATCTATCATCTCCGGAGCTCAGCTGTGGGTAAACAGGCATAGGGCTTGTCTCTTACTGGGCCTCCTCTCTTGGTGTCAGTTGCTCTGCTTTCTTCTTGAGTTCAGGTGTGAGCTATCAGGCATATGGCTCATCTCTTCAGCCAGGGCTCATTTCCTTACACTTGAGCTGCTCCGTGGGCCCAACCTCTTGGGGGCTGTGTGCTTAAGCTTTGGCTGCTAGATCCTCGAGCCCTCCTTTCACATTGCAGGGCCAAAGATGGCAGAGGTCCCTTTTCCTGTGTGTGTCTCTCTGTGTCTCTGTTTATCTCAGTTCCAGTGATAGGGCAGAGACTCAACCTGAGCCACGCCTCACTGATGTAGTCCAGTCAAAAGGGGTCTCACACCCACAGGAATTAATTATTTTAAAAACATAATCTTCTTCTTTTTGGGATTCATAAAAGAACTTCAAACTGTCACATCAACCCGCTTTACACTCTCCCCTCAGTCCTTTCTGGAGAGGAGAGCAGCCAGAAACAATAAAATACACCTCCATCATCCCTCTTCACAATTGCCAGTAGCCACAGAATTTTGCCTCTTTCAGAAGAGCTCTCCAGAACTTTGGTCCCTATCCACTTACCCCAGGAAGGTATCTGAAACCACAGCAGAAAACTGGCAGAGAAATCCTGGTTATACTACTGTGTCCATGTTCTTCAAATTTTGAGTATTGTTGAGTTTAAACACCTTTTCTCTCATCTCTCTCCTCAAGTTTGGCTTGAACCCCCAACTCTTGCCTAATTCACTTTACTCCCATCTTGTCTTACTCTAGGTTCTGGCTAAGCCTTGGGTGCTCTTCTAGTTATATATTTTTTTTCTGGCAAGACTTCTAGACACACATTTTGGCCTACATATTGGAATACTACCATTGTATATGGCCTTTTCTTTGACATGTCTAATTTAATAGGACCCTCTAACTAGTTTAGAAAGTCACTTTCTAAAGGAATGTTCTGGAAGCACCATTCTGCACTACATTGCTCAAGCAATTCCACTCCCTGGCTCTTGTGGAGAATCATTAACTAGGTCTCTTTACCCAAATCCTTCTCTTTTTCCCCACATTCTAATCATGGTGTTTACCAAAAGAAAACCAGTTCTCTAAACTCCTGTTGCCGCAGAATAATCTATTTATTAGGTCCCCCCAAATTCTGCTCTTTTGTTTTAACTTTAGCAGTCAATGAAAATAAAAGCACATCTCCAATCTCATAGAAATCACACACAGAGATATGAGGACCGTACACAGAATAGCAAGCCTGAGAACAAGAAAGAGAAAAAAGCCACTAGTATTGCAGTCATTGATCCCTCCATATATATATATATCTCCATATATATATATATACATATGTTCAAATTAAAAAATAAAATTAACAGAAAAAGGCAGCTCAACAAGTTATGGAAAGTGTTGTTAACCATAGTCTATAAATTACCTTAGTTATATTTTCCCCATGTATCACATTCTTAACACTTTGTAGTAGAACATTCCTGTATTAATATTAATCACAATCCTCATTTACCATCAAAATAGTTGTTATATATTCTCTATATTATCCTCCAGCTGTCCTCCAACTAACAATAACCTCCCTAGACTACTCATTGCAGCCACAATCACATCCATAAATCAACAGTGTTTCTTACACTTATTATGTTACCATCAAGTCCATCCATTAATACATATTTACATTTGACCTTATTAAACATTCTACATACATCCAGCATCATCTCTCCCTCCTCAACCCACCTTCCGTTCCCTACAAACCTATACTTCATAGCTCAATGCCCTAAGTCTACTCATTGTATTTAGGTTATATCAGTAAGACCATACAATATTTGCCTCTTTGTGACTGGCTTATTTCACTCAACATAATATCCTCAGGTTTCCTCCATCTTGTCATGTGCTTTCCCAATTGAGTTCTTCTTACAGCTCACTAGTATTCCATCATATGAATGTGCCATATCTTGTTTATCCATTCATTGGTTGATGGACACTTAGGTTTCTTCCATCTTTTAGCAATTGTGAATAATGCTGCTATGAATATGGGTATGCAAATATCTGTTTATGTCCTTGCTTTCAGATTTCCTGAATATATTCCTGGATCATATGGCAGTTCTATGTTTAGTTTTCTGAGGAACTGCCAAATCATCTTCCACAGAGGCTGCACCATTTTACACACCCACCAACAGTGAAGGAGTGTTCCTATTTCTCCACATCCTCGCCAGCATTTGTAGTTGCTTTTTTTTTTTAATAATGGCCATTCTGTGTGGCACGAGATGATATCTTACAGTTTTGATCTGCATTTCCCTAATAGCTGGTGATGTAATTTATCTTTAGGCAATTTATATTTCCACTTTGGAAAAATGTCTATTCAATTCTTTTGCCCATTTTTAAATTGGGTTGCTTGTAATTTTGTCATTAAGTTGTGTGATCTCTATATATAACATGGAGATCAATCCCTTGTCAGATATCTGGTTTCCAAATATTTTTTCCCATTGAGTTGTGTTGGCGTTCAGGCTCTAGGACCGTGAAAACAGTGCCGCGGATGAGAAAGAAAGAATAAGACAAAGAGAAGAAAAACTGGGGTCAGGGGACTCTCTGTCTGATATGGAGAGAAGAGCTTCTAATTCAGAAGCTGGAGTTATTTGAGCTGTTTCTATATGACAAACAACATGACAAACATAAGCAGAATCAGACACAATATTTAAAGGCTCGGAAACATCAGTTAGCAATTGAATAACAGCCATAAGTTCTACTTTTTGGGCAGATAAATAAGGTGTTTTCCAAGATTTTGTAGTTGGGCCTAAATAGCCTGCATTTCCATTACTGCTGCCATCAGTGTAGTAAGTTGGAGCAGCAGAGAGTCGTTGTCGTTTGACAACCTTAGGAAGAATCCATGAAGTACGTTTTAAAAACTGTAGAAATTTTGAATTTGGGAAGTGATTGTCAATTGTTCCAATAAAATCTGCTAAGGCCACCTGCCAAGAGTTACTGAACTGCCAGAGCTGAGAAAGCTCCTGCTTTGTAAGGTCTAATATAATTTTATCAGGATCTCTAGCCATAAGCTGTCTCAGGCGAATACGGCCTTTTGATATGATTACTGAGATTTTTTCAGGATAAGTATGAAGTTTTTTTGTATCTTTGTTGGGTAGGAATATCCATTCTGTTATGCCTTCCTCTTGCCAAAGTATCCCAGTAGGGGAATGGCAAGATGGAAATATTAAAAGAGAAACTGGAAGATTTATATTTATCCTTGTTAGCTGGCTATTTTGTACTCTTTTTTTCCTAGCCATTTTAACTCCTCTTTTGCTTCTGGGCGTAAAATGCGAGGGCTATTTAAGTCAGGGTCTCCTGTTAGGGTATTGAAAAGATTAGTTAAAGCATAAGTTGGAATTCCTAAAGTAGGCCATACCCAACTAATATCACCCAGTAATTTCTGAAAATCATTTAAAGTACATAAATTATCAATTTGAAACTGGACCTTTTGTGGAGTTATAATATTTCTATTAATAGTATGTCCTAAATATTGAAAAGGAACCTGTTTTTGAAATTTTTCTTCTGCTATTTGCAACCCATGTTGAGGAAGAACTTCTTTAGCCAGCTGAAATAGTTGTTTCAGCTCAGAAGATTGCTTGGTGGTAAAAAGAATATCATTCATATAATGAATAATTATAGCCTTAGGAAATTGTTTTCGTAAAATTTGTAATGGAATGTGAACAAAGGATTGACATAATGTAGGACTGTTCATCATTCCCTGAGGTAAAACTTTCCACTGATATCATTCAGTAGGAGCTGAATGATTAATAGAAGGAATAGTAAATGCAAATTTTTCTCTATCATTTGGATTAAGAGGATTAGTAAAGAAACAATCTTTTAAGTCAATAATAATAATATGCCAATTTTGTGGGATCATAGCTGGGGATGGCAAACCAGGCTGTAAAGACCACATAGGTTGAATAACTTTGTTAATTTCACGCAAATCAGTTAACATGTGCCATTTGCCAGATTTCTTTTTAATTACAAAAACTGGAGAATTCCACAGACTAGTAGAGGGCTCAATATGCCCCGCTATTACCTGTTCCTGCACTAATTCTTTCAGGGCTTCCAATTTTTCTTTCGGAAGGGGCCACTGTTCTACCCAGATAGGCTTGTTTGTCAGCCATTTTATTTTATTTTATTTTATTTTTTTTTATTATGGGTAAAAATCAAAATTCTCACAATACATACAAACATTTGCAAAATGATATATAAATATATATGCATATATGTGTATTTGCTTACAAAAATGTTATTTATATATATATATATACATATATTTTAAGAGGTGCTTAGATTACCCAAAATATTACACGGAACCCACTGGGATTCCCATGTTGCCCACCTCCCACACCTCCCACCACATCCCACACAATGCGAAGCCCTTTGTAACTGTAGCCCCTACTCTAAATTTGAATATCCCAGGCCATGGTAGTCTCCAGTAAGTCGCGTTTCAGGTCGGGAAGGGGGAGCATATTGCATGTGAGTAATAAGATGTTTAGCTGTTTCAGAAACACGAGGAATATTCAAATAAGCTCCCCACTGGTGTCTTAAGTCTCTTCCCCATAAATTAAGTCCGACATCCACAACAGAAGGTTGCAGAGCGGCCTCTTGTCCTCCCGGACCTTCTACCTTAAATATCTGAGTACTCTGGTAAGCATCTGTCCTTGTGCCAACGCCAGTGAAAACTGTCGGCACCTTCTGCAGAGTCCAAGCTTGTGGCCAATATCGTTTCGCAATAATAGAGACATCAGCCCCGGTATCCACCAATCCTAAAAATATCTTTCCATTTATTCTTATGGTAATTTCAGGCCTTTCATCTCCAATTGCTGTTTGCCAAAGAATTTTACGCCCAATGGAACCAAATTCCTCTGCACGTTTTAGAGGAGGTTTACGATACGGTAACAAAAGCAGTTGAGCTCTGCTATCTCCTGACTCTCTGGTAGGGAGTTAGAGTTTGTACCAATGAACAAATTTCTCCATCAAAATCGGAGTCAGTGATCCCGGTTTGCACCAAAACACCTTGGGTGGTGAGACTGCTATGGCCACTAACGAAACCTACAGCGTTTTCTGGGCTAGGCCCTTGAACTCCTGTCCTTCCTTTCTGTGCGCCCAGGGACGGCGTCATGAACTCGGGTTCAGCTGAGGGAGGCGCGACAGCTGCGCTGCCTTTGGTGACCGCCTGAAGTCCTGTCCCAGGCCCGAGCCAGCTGCTCCGCTGCTGACTGGGCAGGTTTGGGCGAGGCTGGGACATGTGCTCATATCGTTTGCCTGAGGGCCCTGAGCGAGGCCCGCTTGGAGGTCTCCCGACTTCTTAAGGAGACTGCCATTTCCATGGTATCTAGAATGGCGTTCTTGGCCCAGGGCAGCCCCTTCCGACATGCAGGACACACGCGGGCCGGGGTTGACCTATTCCTGCCGCTAGGAGGCGCTCTAACACCAGCTTTGGCTCCGCAGTCTTTTTTCATAGGACCTGGTTTCCCACATTTAAAGCAATTTAAATTATCAATCATAGGACTATGTCCCTTTATAGCGGCTGCAAGAAGGGTCATGTTATACGTATTAGACCCAGTGTCCTGGCATGTCCTTATATAATCCTGTAAACTACCTCCATTTGCCTTTATCGGACGCAAAGCCTTTTTACACTCACATTAGCATTATCAAAAGCCAACATCTGAATAAGCATTTCTCTAAGATCAGGTGAGTTACTGTCTTTTGAACCAGCATCTGCACCGCCTAAGGTGTCTATTGATCCCTTTTTTGCAACATTTGATGACCCTCCAAAAGTTTTTGTTTTTGTGTCAGCACCATCCTCAATTATGAAAAGTATAGCACAGGGAAGTAGAGAGGGAAATTCAGAGGCTATGCAACTCTTTTCTACTGTTCCAGTTACAGTAACTCAAATTCCTGTAGATGCTGACAATCCCCAAGGGGGTATATAATATGAGCATGCTCCTATTCCTTTTAAAACTATCAAAGAATTAAAACAAGCATGCACTCAATATGGTGTAAATTTTCCTTATACTCAAGGATTGGTGCAAGGAATGACACAAAAACAAACTTTTGGAGGGTCATCAAATGTTGCAAAAAATGGATCAATAGACACCTTAGGCGGTGCAGATGTTGGTTCAAAAGACAATAAATCATAATTTGGAACAGATGGTATAGCGACTGCTGGAAAAATTCCATAAACTTCCTTTTTTCCTTTCCTTCTTTTTATTAGACATGAGTTTATCTGTTTTTGCCTGTTCATTAACCTTTTCATATCGGATGGAGAGTCCCCTGATTCCAGTTTTTCTTCTCTTTGTCTTATTCTTCCTTTCTCATATGTGGCACCATTTTTACGAACCCAGTTCCTGAACGCCAACAAGTTGGCTGTCTTTTCACCTTCTTAACAAAATTGTTTGAAATACAAAAGTGTTTAATTTTGAGGCAGTCTCATTTACCTATTTTTTCTTATGTTGTTTGTGCTTTGGGTATAAAGTCCAAGAAACCACCACCAACCAAAAGATCTTGTAGATATTTCCCTACATTTTCTTCTAGGAGTTTTATGGTTCTAGTTTTTATAGTCAGGTCCTTGGTCCATTTTGAATTAATTTTTGTATAAAGTGTGAGATAGGAGTCCTCTTTCTTTCTTTTAAATATGGATATCCAGTTTTCCAAGCACCATTTGTTGAATACGCTGTTCTGACTCACCTGAGTGGGTTTGACAACCTTGTCAAAAATCATTTGACCATAGATGTGAGGGTCTATTTCCAAACTCTTGATCCAATTCCATTCGTCAGTCTGTCTATCTTTATGCTGGTATCATGATTTTTTTTCACCACTGTAGCTAGATAATATGTTTTTAAAAGTCTGAAGTGAGAGTCCTTCAACTTTTTTATTTTTAAAGATATTTTTGGGTATTCAGGGTCCTTTACTCTTCCAGATAAGTTTGATAATTGGCTTTCCCATTTCTGCAAAAAAAAAAAAAAAGCTGTTGGAATTTTTTTTTGCATTGACTCTGTAAATCAGTTTGGGTAGAACTGACATATTGATATTTAGTCTCCCAATCCATGAACATGGTATGTCCGTCCATTTATTTATGTCTTCTTCGGTTTCTTTTAGCAATGTTTTTTAATTTTCTGAAATGAGGTCCTTTATGCCCTTGGTTAAGTTTATTCCTAAGTATTTTAGTCTTTTATTTGCTATTATAAATGGAATTTTTTTTTCTGACTTACTCCTCAGTATGCTCAGTAGTAGTGTATAGGAACACTACTGATTTTTGCATATAATCTTGTATCCTGCCACTTTGCTGAAGTCATCTATTAGTTCTAGGAGCTTTGTTATGGATTTTTCACGATTTTCTAAGTATAGGATCATATCATCAGTGAATAGTGAAAGTTTTATTTCTTCCTTTCCTATTTGGGTGCCTTTTATTTCTTTTTCTTGCCTAATTGCTCTAGCTAGAACTTCTAGCACAATATTGAATAACAGTGGAGACAGTGGGCATCATTATCTTGCTTCTGATCTCAGCGGGAAAGCTTTCAGTCTTTCACCATTGAGTACAATGTTAGCTGTGGGTTTTTCATATATGCATTTTATCATGTTGAGGAACAGATGGTGCTCCTTGGCAAACACTTTCATGGAGATGAATCCTTCAATTTCCACCAGTTCTTCTGAATCAGCAATTTATGGTAGTTACATTTGCCAAAGAGAAACCACATTCAGCCCTCTTCTGCACGCTCCCTCTTCCCAGGGAGGAATATATCCTTTCCCCTTCCATTGGCTGCTCAGCTGCAGATTTTACCAAGGCTGCTCGCCTCAGGGCTGGGGGATGGGCGGTGTTCCCAGTCATGGGGCTATCAACTCATGGTTTTCCCTTTGGCCTCTCCATCTCTCAATCCCCAGGCACTCATGGACAATGCATGTAGCACTCTCCTGGTCTGTAGGTCCTCAAAGTGGCTCCCTTGGATGACTTCTACGCCTTCTTCCCTGTTTTAAAAGAGAGCTGCACACTGCCTGAGTTACTCCAGCACCATCTTGGATTGCTTCCCCCAATATTCATATTTTTATTCAGTGTTTTTCATATTTAGCTATTTCCTTAGCATTCTCATATGAGTTTAAGTTCCTTACATTAATAGATATTCCCTCATGTGAATACTTTGTTGTTGACAAACATGTGAGCTCTGACTGAAGGTCTCCCACACTCAGTGCATTCATAGGGTTTCTTTCCAATGTGGATTCTCAGGTGTCACATAAGGTGTAAGCTCACTTTGAAGTTTTTCCCACATTCACTACATTCTTAAGGTTTCTCTCTAGTGTGAATTCTCTGATGTAGGATAAGATGCGAATTCAAGCTGAGCGCTCTCCCATATTCTTTGTATTCAAAGAGTATTTCCCCACTGTGAATTCTCTGGTATCTAATAAGATTTGAGTTCACCGCTGAAGCCTTTCCCACACCCATAGGGTCTCTCCAGTGTAGATTCTGTGATGCCTAATAAGCTTTGAGCTGTGCCTGAAAACTTTCCCACTGATGGGTTTTCACTCCACTGAAAATTAATGCATGTTTAATAATGTTTGTTCTCTTGAGAGATTTCCCAAATTGGTGAGACTTTTCTCCAGCATAAATTCCTTGATGGCTAGTACGATCTGAATTCCATTTGAAGCTTTGGTCATAAGTACCATATTTACAAGATTTCTGGTGTGTAAGTACATTTACATTCATATTTAAACTTCTATCACTTCCTTTATGGCTTATTTTTTCAACTGTGAGGACATTTTTGTGGGTTAGGATTTTACTAAAATCTCCATCCCAGGCAGATGACGGCCTCTGAGATTCCCCTGGCTCCTTTTGCCATTGCTTCTTTACCCTGCCTCTAGGCTTACTGGTGTCTTTTTTTTTTTTTTTGTGAAAGATTTTATTTATTTATTTCCCCCCAGCCCCACCCCATTGTTTTTGCACTCGCTGTCTGCTCTCTGGGTCCATTTGCTGTGTGTTCTTCTGTGTCTGCTTGTCTTCTCTTTAGGCAGCACTGGGAACTGATCCTGGGACCATCAGGAGTGGGAGAGAGGCGCTCAATATCTTGCGTCACCTCAGCTCCCTGGTCTGCTGGGTCTCTTATTGTTTGTCCTCTGTGTCTCTTTTTGTTGTGTCATCTTGCTGTGCCAGCTTTCTGCTCGGGCCAGCACTCCATGTGAGCCAGCACTCCTGCGTGGACCAGCACTCCTGCACAGGCCAGCACTCTGCGCGGGCCAGCTCGCCGTGTGGGCCAGTTTGCCTTTACCAGGAGGCCCTGGGAATTGAACCCTGGACCTCCTATATGGTAGATGGGAGCCCAGTCGCTTGAGCCACATCCGCTTCCCTTACTGGTGTCTTGAAGCGCATCAGATCCTTCTGATATATATCCTGAGATTATTCCTGATATAATTCTCTGTGATTCCATTTTTCCATAAATGTCCAGCTTTAGCATGTTTCCATTGTTTTCAATCTCATTATCTAGTGGTAAAAAAAAGAGAGGCTAATATTACCTATTTGCTAAGCTGGGAGAAAAGAAAATGTTGGGGTATACTCAATATAGTTAATCTTGGTACTTGCTTTGGCTTCTCTGAAAATATGGCCTTTCAGATGAGAGGAGTGAAGGACAAGGACACAAAAGAAAGAAAATTTGGTGAAAGCAAGTAACACATACAGGGGTTTGCTGAAAAAGGGTTCAGACATCTGGGGATGATTAGATAAAATAGCAGAGACTGGGAAGAGGATTAAACCAACAAGAATGAGGGAGAAGACAGAATAAGGAGAAACAACTATATAATATGACCCAGGGCAATGATTCCTGGGCAACTTTGGGCCTATGATACATTTCTAGTATTAGGCTTAGAAGGACAGGAGGAGGTACCATTTCAAGGAAAGCAAATGACAATATAGATGCAGGGAGGAAAGTAAAACTATAGATAAACGTAAGGTATGTGTACATGGAGGAAAAAACAATCATCCATCCACCCAATCCGTCCAGCTATCCATCTATTTCTTTTTCATCTTCCATGGCTAATCTATCTTCCAGTTCTGTCAACACTTTCTGCTGAATGTTCCCAGGGATATATCCGTCCTTTACATTTCTGCTACCATCACCCTAGTCTAGAACCTCATCATCTTCTGTCTAGATGATTGCAACAGACTCTTTGCTGTTTTATCTGAGATTTCTTCTTCCTAGTACTCCTAAATGTCCTTACCAGACTATTTATCATTAAACACTGTATTCTCTTCCCCTAGTCAGAAATCTTTAACCTATTTTCTTCTACAAGTCTGAACTCCCCAGCTTGGCTTCTAGGACCCATTTATGACTATGACCTCACAAATCTTGTCTACTTACTCATTAATTTATACTGTACTCATGACTAAACCGTACTATAGTTAAGCAGCCCCTTTTTGTTATAGGGTTTCCTTTGTCCATAATATGCTAATGCAGGAAAGGAGGATAGAGATTGCTGGTTTTGGGGTGGGAGAAATTTACAATTTTATATAGGGTGGATGGTGATTTTCTGGAACAAACGTGAAAGTAGAATTTGTGGTAATTTATTAAAAAATTACCGACAATTTATTCTTGGGCTTATCATTGGGACCCTTCACACCTCAGGTGATTTTGAGACTATGAACTTTTTGAACAAATGGGTTTTAGAACAGAGATGAATGTTCTATAGAGGCAGTCTCCAGGATTCTGGCTAGCTTTCTACAAAATTATAAGAGAGCTTTACAAGACCAAGAGTATAATATAAAAGGCAACAATATGGGTCTTGCTGTAATATTCTATTTGTGAGTATATCATCATGAATCTGCCTCTCTCTTTTTTCTATCATTATCTGTACTTCTCTATTAACACATTTTATTTCTGTCCATGTACTTCTTCCTCTTTTGCTTCTTTTTTCTTTCTCTGGCATTTTCTCAACTCCTTCATTTTTCTTTCCTTTAATTTGGTCATAACATAAAAATATTCTCTGTTTTGAAAGTATTCTGGATAATGAACAAATGGAAAAATGGAAATAGTCTAGATAAAGACAAAATTATTTATTTTTTTTCCAATTGGCCAATTATCCATAGGAAAAAAGTCTCTATTCTTCATTGGGTAATAAAGGAAAGGACCACCTACACCTACAAAGACTAGTCTGAGAAGGGAGCTTCACTTTACTGCTTCTTCATTAATATGTATTGCATGCAACCCTGCCCCTTACCACAGTCCAATAGGAGCTGGGATTCTGAAGAACTATAATGGGCCTTGGTCTCCACTGGCTGGAATTGGACACTAAGTGCTGGTTTGAGAGGTGCTACTTTTCTCCTATTTCTTATCCATGTCCATGGGTTGGCACTTGGGAAAATAAAGTATATTTGGGCTCATGAGGGAATCCCAAATGGAATTAAACATCTTCAGGAAAAAAATCAAAAGGAACCTCCTATAGTAATATAAAACTGGGGAAGGTAGAATCAACTCTGATTCAATTGTAAAATGATGTGTGGTACCAGCCACAAAGGAAAGGAGACATAAATGCACAGTGAACTAAGAGTCCCTGCTAGTCTCACTGGATACTCAGTCTCAGGCCCTCTCCTCCCATTGTTATAAATCCATCTCTTCTGGAGGTCTTACACCCCCCCATCCCCTATGCACCCGGAGTAGTGTTTCATTTGTGCCTCTCTCCAAATCTTCCAGTATGGTCACTACTTCCTCTCCACTCTCTGGGTAATGTTCATACAATTAGGCCTGAAGTTCCCCTGGCAGGATGGTCAGGAACTGCTCCAATACCAGCAGCTCCAGGATCTGCTTCTTGGTGTGTGTCTCTGGCTTCAGCCATCGAAAACAGAACTCCTGTTGCTGGTTCAATGCCTCCCAGAGTCCAGGTGAATCCTGGTAGCAGAACTGCCTGAAAAGCTGTCTGTGGAGCTCCTGCCTAAGAGTACCATTTCTCTGTAGGTAAGTGTCAGTGTCCTGCTTCTACATAAAATCTTCCTCTTCTACCTTCACTATCAGAAGTCCTTCCACCTCTGGGGTCTGAAGATTCTGGGCTGCAGCTTGCTTTGATTCTGCTGCCATTTCAGTATAAAATGTATTAAGTGGAAACCCACTTCTGCTTTGGGAAGGGTCTTCTTTAGTTTCAATAGCTCCCCTGAGGGATAAAAACATTACTATCACTGTCTAGGAAGATGAAAAACTACCTTATAGAAATAGTCATTCTCTATTCCACAAAAATTTTCATGTGTAAAAGCACTGAGATACCTGCTTTGTGGAATACAATTGTTTCATGATTTCTACCTCAAATAATAAGATAATTTAAATTAAAAACATTAAATTTAAATATAAGACACTAAATATTAACAAACTATATATGATTAAATTATAACTAAGTCATATAGAAGATAAGGATGAAAAGAGAAGAACAGATGTGCTTCATAAAGTCAGAAATGGGATATATAACAGTGGGTTGCAAAGGTTAGGGAAAGCGTAATTTAAAAACTAAATTCTGAGGAATGGGCAGATTTTTGAGTAGGTTATGGGAAAGAGAGAAATAGGAAATTACAAGCAGGGAAACAGCTTGAACAAATGGTTAATGGTGGGAACACAGAAGTGGGAAAAGCAAAAAGTTCAGTAGAAGGTTTGTATAAGGAAATTAGAGACAAAGATTGGGACCTTACTATAGAAAGCCTCAAATGTCATATTTGTGAATTTAGAATTTATCTTCTAGGAACTGGGGAGCCAATGAAGCTTTTGAGCAGAAGGACCTGATAACACTGTGGAGATTAATATGTTGTTCATTTCTATGATGGACTGCAAGATGAAAAAACAGAAACATAGAAGTTCAATATAATCATTCAAGCATGGGGAAAATACAAGCTTGGAATATTATAATTACCTATTCAGAATTTGGGACTAGGATTACTTATAAATCTCTTAAATAATATAATAGGGCAACTTTTCTTGAAAGAGGTTAATAATTTCAGCCAGTGTGCCTGGCTCCTTCTCCAAATGTGTCAGACTGGGTTCTGCTTGCCCCAACAATCCCTTCTCTATCTTCCTAGTTTCTGGGCTCAGTCCATATCTGGGCCAATGGGGCCCCTCATCTTGCCATTAAAATATAATAAATTAGCACCATTATCTGCTTGTTAGCATTCTGTGAGTCTTCTTATTGAATATCACTTGAAGTCTTATTAGCCCTTGGAAATAGTGAACCTGGTTTCTGAACTGAAAAATGTAGTAACAGAATTTAGAGGTAAAGCCCTAAAATACAACAGCAAAATGGAAATATCAATCTCTTAAATTCTTTTACAAATCGTTTCACCAAGTTGACTACTAATGGACACAAGGACTTGTACTTTATGGAGAATCTTAACACAAGCAAAGCACTGGGCTGGACATTGTACAGCAGTGGTTTCCAAGAAAGTCTGAATTTGGGGTTGGGATCACTACCTAATCATCATGTGGAAACCTTGTTAGATACCTGGGCCCTTCCTCTAGAGATGCTGACTTGGTCGGTATGGAGTATACCTGAAAAATCTGTATTTTGATGTACAGGTAAAGGAGAGTAAAAAAAAAGAAGGTGCAATGTCTCCCAAGGAGTTTGCAATCTCGTTTAAAATAAATGACAGAAAACACACACATAGAAAAAATTCAAATAAAATACATTTCACATGCCAGGCACATTGTAAATGCTTGATAAATGATGAAAGTTGCACTAAACAAACTGGATGATGGATTCATGCATGTTCCAAAGATTCTGAGGTGGGAAGATAGTGCATGTGTAGTGTGCACATGGTAACAAATATTTCCTAGATGTGGTGTGGCTTAAACTCAGCAATTAAGGATGAGAAAGATTCACAAAGGCAGAGAGAAGGGCAGAGGAACAAAATTGAGGAAGTGGGAATGAGCAGCAGATTGATGGTGAGACCAGCTTGCAAGGGTATTGTCATTGGAATGACTAAGAATTCCACTACTTTTGTTAAGGAATTCATCACCTTAACTCTGAGTTCCTACAGTTCCAAACATATACATCTGTGAATACAACAGACATCAGCTTGTATTATTTTTGTTTAGTTGCTCATCAAATGACTGGAGCTCCATGAGGTTAAGGACCATGCCTTAATATTTATTCTTAAGACCTCACATGGGAAGTGGATGTGGCTCAAGCGAATGAGCTCCCGCCTATCACACGGGAGGTCCCAGGTTTGGTGCCTGGTGCCTCCTAAAGAAGATGAACAAGACAGCAAGCTGACAATATGGGCAGGCATGGTGAGCTGACGCAAAAAGATGAGGCAACAAGAGACATGAGGCAAAAAAAAACAAAATGAGAGACACAACAAAGCAGGGAGCGGAGGTGGCTCAGGCGATTAGGCACCTCAACATTAGAGGTCCCAGGTTTTGTTCCCAGTGTCTCCTGAAAAGAAGACCAGCACACAACAAGCAGACACAGCAAATGCAAACAACGAGGGGGTGGGGGAGAAATAAATAAATAAATCTTAAAAAAAAAAAAAAAACACCTCATATTTGTTGAGTAATGAAAGGGGAAATTAGGAAAGTTTGAGATGACTTCTGTTTTGGATATTGTGTTTAAGATGATACATCCACTTGGAAATGTTAAATAGGCAACAGACACTGAGACTTTAGTAATGGAAAGCAGCCAGGGATGGGAATATAGATTTAGACAAGATCCATACAAAGGGCAGTTAAAGATAAGTTACTTGGATTAAATCCCAAGAGTATGAAATGAAGATCACAGGCTCAAAGACTGAACCTCGGAAAATACAGTTTGAGTAGGTATAATCAGGAACGTACTTTAGAAAAATAATAGAGAAAAAAGAAAGAGGGTTAGTGCTATGGTATAGTAACCACAGAGTCTCAATCCCTCCTATTTGACTAAGTCATGTTCCTTTGATATAATGGTTTAATTTCACTTTTTATGTTTCCTAGATGTGTTAAGCAAATGCTTACCAGGCAGTGTCCTAATGCGTTATGGGCATTCTCATTTAGTATGGGATGATACAGTAGGCCCATACAATCCTCAATTCATTTACATTTCAATTGTCAAGTCAAGCAGCTGGTTCTATAACCTATGCTATCGCCTCTAGCTGACAGTCTTATCTGCAGGTTTTTTTTTGTCACTTCTCCTCCATTTAAAACCGAATCCACAACTCCAGATAGAATTATCTAGTCCTCAGGATTTCAGATACTCCCCACTCAAAGCTAGTTTTTAAATATCTTACTAACTTGAGTATCTAGTGATTACTAATCACCGTCTTGGGGGAGAGTTAGATAAATAGCTGAGTATAAACAAACGCTATGAGAATAGAGAGGAAGGAATAATTATGTTGGATAAAGATCAGGGATCCCGATGGATGAGTAGGTCCCTGGTACATATTGGGAAAGGTGCGGATGGGGGAGTCTTGTTGGCGAAGAAAAGGGAGGAGAAATTCTGTCGAGACTACCGAGCAGAGGCTTCAAAGTTCCTGCTGTAAAAGCACAGCATCCCGTGCTTCTCACATTGAGCCATTTTTCCAGTCTTCTAATAGCACGCTTTGCTGTTTTGTCTCTCGATCTAGAACGAGGGCAGGGTCCCGGCTGGTCTCCCAGCATCCGCGCACACAGAAAGTACTCACTAAATCTTTACGGTGTGAATAAATTTCTTGGGGAGGAGGGGTCCGTCCCCACTTTCCGTGTTTAAGGAAGATTACTCTCTCCTGGAAAGGCAGGAGTTCGGGGTCGGGCCCCGAGGCAGCTTGTTTTGGCAGAAAGCAGCCGACCCGCCCCAGATGCCAGCCCTCCTCACCCCCTGCGGGCCTGGGCCACCCTTACCAGCGGCCCCCGAGTCCAGGCCCGCAGCACCGCCCCGGAGGCCCGAGCCGCGCGCTTCCGGCCGCCGCGGTGACGTCACGCGCGCCTGTGGTAACTGTGGAGCTCGCCAGCCCCTCCCGAGGTGACGCGGAGGCCGAGGCCAACTGGCGCCCCCTTCCCGCCGCTCGCCGGGGTCCGGGTCCGAGTCGCCGCAGGGCCCCTGCACTCCCTGAGGGGACGGGGGCGGGCACCTGGGCCCCAGGCCCCGGCGTACCTCTCCTACGGGGCTGGTTCGGATCGGACACTTGCGGTGACCAGACGGTGCAGCCTCGCCTCAAGGGCTCTTCCCACAGGGACCTGCGAGTCTGCGCAGAAGAAGCGATCCCCAGAGAAGCTTCCAGGGCCTTCGGGCGCCCAGACTCGGGTCCCCCGGCGTCTGGGCCTTCCCCCGCGGGTCTCGGGGCTGGAAGGAGGCCGTGTCTTTCCTCCCGCTGGTAGCAGTAAACATGGCTCCTTCGCGCGCTTGCGGCCCCAGCTTCGGTTTCAACCTGGGACAATGCAATTGAACACACAGAGAAGTGTTCAAAAACGAACAAAAAAGAAAGTCACGATGATTTCAGTGATGACGTAAAGGTGTACGGGAGCCAACTGTAACAGGTCTCAACGGACAAAATCGGAACAATTTGAGAAAAAAAAGTATTTGGATTATAGCTCAAAGTATAAAATAAATATACCATACGGAACAGATAAATGATTGAATAAATAAACAAATGCAGGAAAATAAACAAATCCATGCAGAAGAATTTCAAATAACTTATATTGATACCCTGCTCTCAAAGAGGTGGAGCATAACTCCCCACTCCTTAAGTGTGGTCGTTGCACAGCGACTTCTTTCTCAAGAATACAGTATGGAAAGTGGTTAAAAAGGAGTAATTTTGCAGTGGGGAAACCTGACAAACACTTCTTTAGCTGGATGATCGTGGTTAACCTCAGAAGTGATAAGTATATATCCTTGATATAATGTGTTGTGACTGGTGTTTTACCTCTCTCTTCTTCCCCCAAATATATAACCCCTGTCTAATTATGAAAAAAAAAAAAACAACAACAAAACAAAACAAAACAAAACAAAAAACATTAGACAAATCCCATTTGAAGGCCGTTTTATGAAATACCTAACCCCGGTACTGTTTAAAACTGTGACGGTCATCAAAACAAGTCTGAGAAACTATTACAGCAAAAATGAGCCTCAGGAGACATAACAACTAAAGGTGATGTGGGTATCCTGGGATGAGATCCTGGAACAGCAAAAAAAAAAAAAAAAAAAAAAGACAGAAACTAAGGAAATCTGTGTAAAGTATAGTCTTAAATTAATAAAAATATCAGTATGTTCATAAATTGCAACAAATATACCATGTTAATATAAGATATTAATAATAAGGGAACCTAGGTATGGGTTATATGGGAACTCTTCATACTATATTTGCGTTTTTTTTCTGTAAATCTAAAACTATTATGAAATAAAAAGTTTAAAGAAAAAGTAATGTATCCTTTGCTTTACTTTTATTTCCTTTTTCTTTCTTTCAGAACAAAGATGAGGTTTGTGTTTTCCATTAATAGCTCATATTTTAAGCCTAGAAATCATTGATTATCCCTTGAACGGATAATAAGTAAAATTCCATGTGAATGATATCAGGAAGATTCTCAAAGTAACTATAACAGATTCAAGTTTGTTGCTGCTTTCTTACAGTGAAGCCTCACATAATTATTATTCTATATCTTTCCAATATAGTTATCCTTGTTTTGGGCTAGTGTGTTACTTAATTTTTATATTACCATGAACATGTAAGAGTGTATGGTGATGTGGTGATATTAATGTGCTTGTACAACTTTTGTTTTTCTGGGAACTAATAATTGCCTCTTCTTATTTACCTGGTATTCTAGAGGCATTCTAGAGGGATTATAGAATACCAGAATATCCTGGTATTCTATAATCCCCACCTTACCCCCAAACTCTGAACAAAATATAAATTGCCCTTCAGTATGGTAAAACACATCAAATATTCTATCAATTTCAGGTTTTTGTTTTGTTTTGCTTTGTTTTCCTCCTTGTGGTAATTCATCCTGGAGCCTTCTGTCCTTCTCAGATATGGGTTATATGGTCTTCAATGCTGCCACACAGCTATTATCTGAGGAATTACCTTCACCATCATCTTGTCCCTTCCCTTGCCTTTCTCCTATGTTGAGTCCCTTATTTTCAGGATACAGTGTCTTCCTCTTACTTAGTTTATTCGTTTTTTTAAATTAAATTTTATTTTATATATAACATTCTCTATAAGTTTCTTGCAAAAGAATGCTTGGAAGGTATATTTTGTGAGAGTTTGCAAGTCTTAAAATGTTTTTATTATGTCCTCACGATTGATATTTGCTTGGGTAGAGAATTCTAGATTTGAAATTATTAACATCAGAAATTTGAAGATATTCCTTCACTGTCTTCTTTTTTTTAATAATTTATTTTATTTTATTTTTTTTAAAAAGAAACTTAGATTACATAAATGTTACACAAAAAATACAGGGGATTCCCATATGCCCCGCTCCTTAGCCCTCCTGCATTTTCCCACATCAGCAAAATCCTTCATTAGTGTGGTACATTTGTCACAATTGATGAACACATCTTGGGGCATTGCCACTAAGCAATGATTATATTTTACATTGTAGTTTACACTCTCTCCTGCACATTTTTGCAAGTTATTACATGATATACAATGGCCTGTATCTGTCATTGAAATGTCATTCAGGATAATTCCCAAGTCCCAAAGATGCCCCCAAATTACACCTATTTTTCCCTCTCCCTCCTCTCAGAACCTCCACTTGCCATTGCTTCCACATCCATGATAAAAGTTCTTCCATTGCTAGAATAACAACAGTAGAACAACTGTAAGTCTACTCTAGTTCATCGTCCATTCCCCAGTCGGGAAGATTTTGTGATGGTTATGCCCACCACCTCTAATTGAAAGGGGGCTTAGGTCCCTTGGGGCAGATGGATGGGACTTTCTTGCTTGCAGTTGCAGACTCTCTTCTTTGATTTGGTCATTGTCATTCATCTTCTCCTTGTTAGTTATCCTGGGTGAGTCCAGTGAACTAGAGAGTAGGTGTTGCAAGTCTGTTGAGATTCAGGACCCAAATGGCACATGGACAGCCCAAAGATTTAAGTCTCTTGGACACACAATTATCAATTCTAGGTTCAAACAGCGGGACAACAGAGCCATGTGTAGGGAAAATACAACTGAGTCCAACTGTATCACACTGAGAAGCATAAATTCCAAAGTAGGGCCCACTGGTAGGGCGCCAAACTCCTGTGCTGATTGCCCTGCCTATAGTGTCTGGATGTCTCCAGAGCCCTCAGGAGCCCTGCTGTTTGAGCTAATATTTACTTCGGCAGTCTATGAGTTACTGCTGAGATGGGCACAAGCATAACCTCTGAAATGACCTCCTGACTCACTTTGAAGTCTCTTAGCCGTATAAACTCATTTGTCTTTACCCTTTCCCCCTTTTGGTTGCATTGCTAGTTGGTGCTTGGTAATAATCCCTCAGTGCCAGGGAGGCTTATCCCCAGGAATCATGTCCCATGCTGGGGGGAAGGTAATGCATTTATACTCTGAGGATGTTGGGTATATGGGAATCACCTATATTCTGTATGTGACTTTTCTGTAACCTAAAGCTTCTTTGAACAAAATGAAAAAAATTAGACTCTGGGTGAATAAATGGAAACAAATGTCAATGTACATGCAAGACAGCAGATTTTACAGTGATGAAAGACAATGTTAAAATTTTTTAAAAATATTATATTATATATATATATTTTTATTATCTCAAACTTTAAAAAAAAATTTGTATTTTATTCGTTATTTTTAAAACCAACACTATCATATCATTTTCCTAGTAATTGTATTCAGTTATTTTGTTGGTTTCAATTTTGAAGAAGTTTTGGATCACAGAAAGGTTACAACTGTGGCAGGGGAGGATCATTGGTGCAGGATGTCAGAGAGGGGGGGATGCATGGGTGGAGGTTCACTTGGGGCATACCTATAAGGCATATGAATATGTTCATTGTCTTCTAATTTCAAGTGCTGTTGTTGACAAGTCTAATGTCATTCTGATTCTTCATCCTTTGTATGTAATGTGATCTATTTTATTTTGGAAGCTTTTAAATTTCACAATAATATGTCTTGGTGAGGGTCTTTTTTCATTCACAATGCTGAATAATCAGTAGGACTTTTCAGTCTGGTAATTAATGAATTCAGTTCTGGCAATTTCTCTGAAATATTTTTCAGATAATCTTCCAATTCCCCTTTTTCTTTATCTTTTTCTTCTTTTCAGTTTCTTAAGAACAGATTAAAAATATTGACAAGAATAAAAATATTATCACAAACTCCAAGGACACAACATTTAACGTCATTAACTTTTAACACAATGCACAATTTGCTTCAAATATGTATATATATATTTTGGCATATAAAATTTATTACTACTGTTCGCTTTGCATCATCAAAATTTATGACCTTGGTCTTTCCTTCTTGCCTTTGTATAAAGCCAAAAGTGAGACACTGGCTACTTTGACAACCTTAAAGCGAACTCCAGGAGTATCACCATCAGCATGACCTTTGCGACCAAATCCAGCAACCAGAACTTCATCGCTTTCCTCAATAAAATTCCAGCAACCATCACTGGGTATGAAGGCTGTGATTTTCTTGCCATTCTTGATCAGCTGGACCCTGAAACACTTCCTGATGGCAGAATTTGGCTGTTTGCTTCAACCCCTGCTTCTTCCAACACAATTCCTTTTGCATGGGAAGCGCCTCCAAAAGGGTGGCCTTCAGAGCTGTGCCCAGGTGGGCCTTCTTGTACTGTTTATCATGCCACTTCTGGTCCCATCAGTGGCCACGGAGCTTCCTGGCAGCATGAAGACCTCGGCACTTACCCATCTTGTCAGGACTGTGAGACCGAGCGAAAGAGCTCAAGTATTTTTTAAAATAGAATTATACATTACAGGTGCAGGAGAGGCCTCACCTGCATTTCTTCATGATTCCATTCCCTTAAGTCCTTCCCCAACATGAATTCAGTATTTAACATTCTAATTTGGCTATATGTTTATTTTGTCATAAATGGTAGTGTTTTACAGATTTTAAACCTTTATATAAATGAAATTATATTGCAACTTCCTTCTCTCATACTTGCTTTTCACTCAATATATTTTTGAAATGTTTAAGTTTATCTCTTTCTATATATGTAGTTCATTCATTTTAACTACATAGAGTATTTTATTATATGAATATATAAAAATGTAGCCACCTAGTTAGTTGATCCATTCTCCTGATGGTGTACATTTAACCTCTCTCAATTTTTTTTTTTGCTATTGTTCTAATCCTGAAATGCCTTTTCCTAATGCATTTATACGGAAATATCTCTAGAGAATATACATAGAAGAGAAGTTCCTGGGTCAAAATTATGCTTGTAATATTTATTATTTCACTTTTATAGAGTATTACATATATTGATATACAAGTTTACCTATTCTACTGATAACAGACATTAGAGAGTGTGTGATTTTTGTATTATACCAAAAATTCTGCATTGAATCTCCTTCTATATGTATCTGTAGAATTTAAACCTAAAATATGAACACCTCCAGCTTTCCTAGATATTGCCAAATTACTCTAGAAAATTTCTGTATCAGTTTACACTCCCACTGGCAGCATGTAAGCATTACTATTGCTCCATATCCCAAGCAGTACTTTATGTTTTTGGTTGTTAATTTTTGCCATCCAGTGGGTAAAAAATGTTATTGTCTAATAAATCTTTCTGTAGACTGTTTTTATAAAGATATTCTCCATTTTCTCCAAAAAAGTTTAAAAATTTTGATTTTTCACATTTAGGGCCTGAATCCAGCTGGAACAGATATTGTGTGTATGTGTGTGTGTGTGTGCGCATGTGTAGTACGAAGTAAAGATACAATTTAATATATTTTACATATGGATTGTCTCAACACCATTTATTGAATAGCCTGTTTAAATTTCCTACTGATCTGCAAAGCCACTTTTGTCATATCAACTTCTCGTATATGAGTGGGGCTGTTTGGAATATGTGTGGGGCTGTTTGGAATTGTTTTATGGTCTGCTTGCCTATCTGAGTCAATGCTACATATCATGATATCACAAGATATCCACTCCCAGAACCCTGCAATTCTTCTTTAACATTGTCTTGCATATTCTTGGTCCTTTGCTTCTCCTCTTCCATTTTATAATTAGCTGAGCAAGTTCAATGAAAAACTGTATTTGGATTTTAATTGGATATGTCAAATTATAGATAATTTGGGAAGAATGGACTCCTTTAAAATATAGATTTTCCTGTCCATGAACATGGTATATTCTTTTCATTTATTCAATTTGAAGATCTTTGATGAAGTTTTATAATTTTCCACATAAAAAAACTTATAGATGTTTTGTCATGTTTATTTCTATGCTATTATAAAAGATGTTTACTTTTGAATTAAACAATTATTTTTTTGTATAAGTAAATAAAATTACATGGTTCAAAACTGAAACAAAAAATGAGAAGCCATATGGTAAAAAATTTCCCTTCTACTCTTGTCTCTCTTCTAGTCAGTTCCCAAACCTTGTTATAGGTAAGCACTGTTATTAGCTTATTGAATATCTTTCCAGTGATATTTTGTGCATATTCAAGGCAATATAATTTTATGCTTTTGTTTTACCTAAAAGATAGCATATGGTTTTTCACCATATTATATACTGAATTTTGCTCTATGGTAGTACAAAGAGAGCTTCCCCATTCTTTTTTATAGTTGCAGGCTACTCCATTGTACAAATGTACTATAATATTCTAAACTAGTCCTTATTGTTCTAAACTATTGTCCCTATTCACAGGACATGTGGGATTTACTTTAGTTATTTCAAACAGTATCTCTATGAACATTCTTGCAAATATGACATTCCATATGTATTCAATTATATCTAAGTCAATTATATAGCAAATTCTCAAAAGTAGAATTACTGAATCAAAGGGTACATGCATTTATATTTAGAATCTATCTAATCTCTATCATCAACTTGCCAACAATAGCAATTATAACTATATATATATATTTTAACTTTATTTTGTACATTTAATAATTGAAAATATAAACAATTAAAAATTAAAAAGTAAACACAGATGAATAAATATATACATTTCTCAATTAAATGTAATGGATACATATAAAATTTTTTTAGAATCAAACAATATGTTCCACAATATATTTGGTTCATAGTAACGCATTCATACAGTATTTGTCCTTTTGTGTCTGGCTTGCTTCACTCAACATAATGTCCTCCAGGTTCATCCATGTTGCCATATGCTTTACAACTTTATTTCTTCTTACAGCTGCATAATACTCCACTGTGTGAATAGACCACAGTTTGTTTATCCATGCATCTGTTGATGGACACCTGGGTTGTTTCCAACTTTTGGCAATGGTGAATAATGTGGCTATGAACATCGGTGTGCAGATGTCTGTTCGTGTCACTGCTCTCAGTTCTTCTGGGATTATAACCAGTAGTGGTATTGCAGGGTCACGTGGCAAGTCTATATTCAACTTCTTTAGGAACTGCCAAACAGTCCTCCACAGTGGCTGTTCCATTCTGCACTCCCACCAACAGTGAAGAAGTGTTCCTATGTCTCCACATCCTCTCCAACACTTGTAGTTCTCTGTCTTTTTAATAGTGGCCATTCTGATAGGTGTGAAATGATATCTCATTGTAGTTTTGATTTGCATTTCCCTAATCATGAGTGATGTTGAGCATTTCTTTAGGTGTTTTTTTGCCATTTGTATTTCTTCTTCGGAGAAATGTCTATTCAAGTCTTTGGCCCATTTTTTAATTGGGTCATTTGTCTTTTTAACAATATATATTTTGATGATAATATATGATATGCCTATTCACCAATGTCTCACAGAGAGTATCATGAAAACCATGAATTTTTAAAAATATTGCAGGTAATTTACTGTAATTTTAATTTGCTTTACTTTTTTTTTTTTTTTTTTTAATTTTTTTTTTTTTCTCCCTCACCCCTCGTTGTTTTTCACCCACTGTCTGCTCTCTCTGTGTTCTTCTGTGCTTGTCTTCTCTTTAGGTGGCACAGGTAATCAATCCTGAGACCTTCTGGAGTGGGAGAGAGGTGCTCAATCTCTTGTGCCACCTCAGCTCCCTGGTCTGCTGCATCTCTTATTGTCTCTCCTCGGTGTCTTTTTTTTTTGTTGTTGTTGTTGAGTCATCTTGCTGTGCCAGCTTTACATGTGGGCCAGCACTCCTGCATAAACCAGCATTCCACATGGGCCACTTCGCCATGTGGGCCAGTTTGCCTTTCACCAGGAGGCCCCGGGATTTGAACCCTGGACCTCCTATATGGTAGGCAGGAGCCCAATTGCTTGAATCACGTCCATGTCCCTGCTTTATTATTATTATTATTATTATTACTTTCCCACCGGGAGGTCCTAAGGATCAAACCCAGGTCCCTCCATATGGGAGATGGATGCCCAACCATTTGAGCCACGTCCATCCCCCCCTGCTTTATTTTTAATGAGTGATATTGAATATTTATTCATATGTTAGTCATTTGTATTTCTCTTTCTTTGAATTGCCTGCTTATATTTTTTGTCAGTTTTATATTATCTGTCTCTAAGAGTTCTTTACTTTAGCTCTTTGTCTTTGATAGGAATTGTAAATATTTTTTTCTTTTGAAAATCTTTTGATTCTTTGTAATGTAGAGCTTTTTCTTTTTCTTTTTAAACTTTTATGTAGTTGAGTCTCTCCAATTTTTCTTTATGATTTCTGGATTTTGAGTATAAAAGAATTCTCCTATGCTTTATTGTCATGTATTTATTGTTTCATTTTTTTTTACATTAAATATTTGATTCATGAATTATTTGTCTTGGTGTAAAGCATAAGTAATGGATTCAATTTTTTTTTCCTGAATAGGTATGCAATTGTCCCTACACCATTCATTCCCTTTTTTAATCATTTGCAACCTTTTTCTTACACTGAAGTCTTGTTTATAATTACATCAATTTTAGACTTTCTATTCTGTTCTATTAGTTTGGTTGTTTTGTTAAATGCCAGTGCTACATTATTATTGGGGCTGTTCAATGTTTTAAAGTCTGATAATTCCAGTTCCCTCCTATTGATCTACTTCTTTGTGTATTTCTTCATATAAATTTTAGAAGCTATTTCTAGATTTAAAAGCTAATTTTTAGGACCACATTAAATTTATAAATTAACTTAGGGAGACTTGATCTCTTTATGGTATCAAATCTTTTATTCAAATATTCTTTTGTTTCCTTCAGTAGTGGTTTAAGTTTTTCTTCATACTTACCATGGACATTTCTTAAGATTATTCCTGTTTATCTTTTCATTATTTTAAATTAAACCAACAGATATCTTAATATTGCCATTCTTGCATTTTTCGAATAAACCTCATTTGTTCATAATGTATTATTCTTCTGAAGTGCTACTGGATTCCTTTTGCTAATATTGTATTTAATTTTTGTATCAGTATTCACGAGTGGGGTTTGTCTAGTTTAATTTTTTCTAATCTTTTCAGATTTTGATATCAAAATTATATCACCGTAATATATTTTTGTAAGTTTTTCTGTGCTCTGAATCTTAATTATTTATGATTTGGTAGGAATTTCTTATGAAACCTTCAGGTCTGATTCTTTTGTGGGTGATAGTTCCTTGACAATCTATTTATTCTATGGAAATCAACCTGTTTAGACATTATATCTCTTCTAGGATCAGTTCTGATAAAAATATTTTCCTAGAAAATTACCCATTTTGTTTAGATTTCCAAATTTATTTGCATAGATTTAACTAAAATACATTAGTATTCTGTTTCTTTACATTTTTTCTGTTTCTGTAGACATTTCCTTTTCTTATTTTGTATATTTGTACTCTCTTCTCTTTTTATTAACTAGGTTAGGGAGTGGTTTCTCAATTTCTTTTTAGGAAGTACTGGGGACTGAGCCCAGGTTCTTTTGCATAGGAAGCAGGCACTCAAACCACTGAGCTACACCTGCTCCCAGCTATTGATTTTTAAATATCCATCTCTTGGATTGATGTATAAGTTCTGTATTTTTCTGATTTCTGATTAATTTCTTCTTTATCACAATTTCTTTTGCATTCCTTTAGTTTATTTTGTTGTCTTTTTCTAACTTTTTCAGTTGGATCCTTAATTAATTAGACTCATCTATGTTTCATGTAAATGTTTATGGTTAAGAATTTGCCTCTACATACTACTTTAGCTCTTCCAATACTTTCTTTTTTCTTTTTTTAAACAAGAAATTTATTTAAGCAATAAGATGCTTGACTTGAAGGGAAAATCATCTAGGACTCATTTCTTTTAGAGTAATTTATCCATATTTAAAGACAGATTGCCCTACATGTTAACAGCTATGCACAAAAAAAGTTATATTGGCCTTAGCTTTACAATGATACTTGAAGAACATTAAAATTCTCCAACCAAACAAGGTATGCAAGGAGTTTTTTATGTTGTTGGTTTTTGTTAAACAGTGAGAGCAAAATAACTTACTGGAATATAAAGATATGAGCTGAATGTGCATGCAACTAATGGAGAAAGGGGATATTTTCACAAAATCAGGGTTTTTCCCCATCCTTTCTCCGTCTGATATCTCTCTTCAGAGAGTTCAAATAGATAGGTGATTTATAATCAATTTAAGTGATTTATAATAAATTTAAGTCAGTAACAACTTCAATTAAATATTTAATAATAACTTTGTACTTATGATGAGAAAATGGCCTCATTAGTTATTTTTCTCATGTTGAATTCCCTTCAGTCAGTTCATTGGGAGAAGATTTTGCAGTGGCCTAAGGCCTTCTTTAAAACTCCCTTCAGTTCATTGTTCCTTAGACTATAAATGAAGGGATTTAGTACAGGGGCTACCACCATGAAAATCACTGATGCTACTGAGTCTTTTTCAGTTGAATGATTGGATGAGGGGCTCATATAGACCCCTGTGATTGCTCCATAGAAAAGAATGACCAAGGCAAGATGGGATCCACAGGTGGAGAAGGCCTTGAGTTTTCCTTGGGTAGAAGGGACTTTCATCACAGCAGAGATTATGCAGATATAGGATGCTAGGATACACCCTGAAGGTACCACAAAGATCAGCCCCACCACAGCAAGAACCATTAACTGATTAAGGCTGGTATCAGAACAGGACAGAGGAAGGAGGGAGTTGATATCACAGAAGAAATGGTGGATGACATTGTTAGAGCAGAAGTGCAGACGGGTCATCATAAGGGTGTGCAGGAGGGGGTTCAACGTGGCAATGACCCAGGGTACAGTCACCAGAGAGGCACAGAGGTGCTGGGTCATAATGGTGGAGTAATGCAAAGGGTGACAGATGGCCACATACCGGTCATATGCCATCACTGTGAGAAGGAAATTGTCCATGTTGGCAAACATCATACAGAAATACATCTGTGCCAGGCAGCCAGGATAGGAGATGGATTGATCCTGCATTTGGATGTTCAGCAGCATCTTGGGGACTGTAGCTGAAGGAAGGCAGAGGTCTACCAAGGACAGATTGGCAAGGAAGAAATACATGGGTGTATGGAAGTGATGGTCTGAGCCAATGGCCAGCAAGATGAACAAGTTCCCCAACAGCCCTGTTAAGTAGAGACACAGGAAAAGTGCAAAGAGGAGGTTCCGTTGCCCTGGCCAACTGGAAAAGCCCAGGAGGAGGAATTCAGAGACACTGGTTTCATTTCCTTTTTCCATTGCTTGGATATATCTGCATGAAGACCCAGAAAAAAGTTTTCCCTTGGTACTTTTTATATACTCACCTAGTCTAGTCCCACTTACTAAATGTTCTCCCTTTAGGCCATCACCCTCCTCTCTGATGGTCTTCCAAGCCTCGCTGAACCTCAGGTATGTCCTTCCACCCCATCGACTGCCTTCCACCTATCCTCCCTTACTGGGACCTCACCTCATCCAAGATCTCAATGAGATCAGTACACATCATCTTCAATAGGCCCAGATTGACTTCCTCCTTGTGATGCTTTGCGTGTGGTTGCCTGACAGTCAGCTCCGTGTTGGACAATATACATGAAACCAACACACTAAATGACTCCGTGGTAAACACTGAAATTTAAGTGAGGAAATTTGACCAAATATCTGTTCAGCACCACATAAAACATCCTGCTTGGAAACCAGTCAGACACCTACCATATAGAAACCATAAGATGGGGAATAAACTATCCTGTTTCATAAGACTCACAAGAAAAATATGCCTGAAAAATGTCAAATGTTAAGCCTTCAAAAAATTTTACCTAAAGACTATGAACAGCATAGGAAAATACTTACATGAGGTTAAAGAAGCAGAACACAATAAAGAATAATAGATTATATAGAATATATATATATATATATATTCATGTAGATCAGGGGTCTGTGAGCTTGAATTGAAATAAAAAAAAAAACATTCTTGTGGGGACGTGTTGGTGCAGTTGTGATATATTTATTAAGTAATACACAGTATAGTGTGGACTTAGTAAGGGGTCTGTATTATTTTTCACCTGACTGGCAAAGCAGTCCGTGGAACAAAAAAGGTTAAGAATTCTTGATGTAGATAAAACCAAAGCAGAACATAGAGAAAAATTGTGCCAAAAAAGGATGGCTCGGTGGTTGAGCACCTGCTTCCCATGTTTGAGGTCCTGGGTTCAATCTCCAGCACCTCCTAAAACACAAAATCAAAAACAACAGCAACAAGAAAAGGAGGGCAGGTTTAAAAGATTCCTTTTTTTTTTTTTTTTCTTTTGAAGTATTGGGGCTAGGGATTGAACCTAGAGCCTTGCATGTGGGAAGCTGGTGCTCAACTACTGAGCCACACGGGCTCCCCTGAGTTGGTTTTTTTTGTTTGTTTTTGCTTGTTTTTTTTATTTTTTTATTTTTTTCATTTTAGGAGGCACCTAGGAACCCAACACAGTATCTCCCATGTGGGAAGCAGGCGCTCAACCACTAGAGCCACTTCTGTTCCCCCCTTTTAATATATATTTTAAAAAATATTTTAATCTTAACTACAAAAAAATGATATCATGTAAAGATACCCTTATTTGGACCCTGCATTTCTTGTAGTTATAGGAAACAATATAATAGAAAGTAGAATTCTTGCCCTGAAAAACTTGGAATCAGGTTGTGGAGGAAAAAATATTATCATAGAAAATGATTAAGAAGACATATACATATACAGATGGGATAGTTTCGGAAGAATGGAGGACTCTGCAGGAGGTAGAAAAGAAGCTGGAGTGTGGCCCTGGAGTCACTCAGCCTGTGCTGAAACCAGGCCCCGTCACTTGCTGGCTGTGTGATCGAGCCACTTAATCTCTCTAAATCTTAGTTTTCTCATTTGTAATAATAGAATTTACCTCATAGGTTGTTGTAAGACTAAACTATACCGTGAGTTAATGTATGCAGAACTCTTAGCAGATAATAATTACTCAATAAATGTAAGCTCTTGTTGACAAAGCCAGAAAGCAGTAAGTCAGCTTTCTTTTGCCATCTCTTGTCTTTTCATAACTCTCATTGCAGCACATCCCTTCCTATCACTTCCCATATTCACAGGGATTATAGAAGCCTCTCATAGATGGAAATGCTCAACTTTGTGCCACCAATGCAGAAAACTTATCTACTTCTCCATCATTTTCCCCCCTTCCTTCTTGTTAAAACAGAAGCAATATGCATCCTGTAAGAGTTAACAGCTCCACATATGGCCCTCCCTTTCCCAGTTTTCCGGGGACCTCGCTTTCTCTTTTCTGTAACTTGAATGCTCTCCTGCTTTTCTGGAGCCATATTTTCAGCTTAAGTCAATTCCATATTCTGCACCCCTTTCTGGACACAGGTCTACCTCCAGTTACTTCCATGTTTCTATCCTCTCCTGCACATGCCCTACATCGCTGACTTCTTCATATTTCACTTATTTCTTATCTCGTGTCAATCCATCTACTACCCCTCCACTCCATAGAATTCCTCTTTCTGAGTCTTGCTAAACCCAATGGACACCTGTTGGTCCTTAGCTTTTTGGATATCTTAGATTTCTCTCTTTGAAAAACGATTCCTCCTTGGATTTATTTTCAGATTTCCTCCAATCTTGCTGGCCACCCCTTTTTTGTTTCCTTTGCAGAATTCAGAATTCACTTCCTTTGAACACAACTTAAATGTTGCATTTCTTTGGGTTTTGTCTTATGCTTTCTTTCTTTTCACTGTGCACTTTACCTGGATGATTCTACTCATTCCCACGGCTTTGAATACCATCTGTATAACCACATCTCCCAAATTTATTTCTCTAGTGCAATACTCTCTCCTTGTCTTCAGACTCATATTTCCATTGCTTTCTGGATATCTACTTGGATATTATGGACAATTTACATACCTAATACTTCTCAAACTGAACCCATCATATTTGCCTTTCTCCTCAAAGACTGCTGGTCCCTTTAAGCACCTTTTATCAATAAATAGCACCACACTGCTGTAAGAAGAAATGAAATTAGGACACATATGATAACATGGGTGAACCTTGAGGACATTATGATGAGTGAAAAAAGCCAGACACAAAAGGAAAACGATTGTATGGTTTCACTAAAATGAACTAAATACAAAGAATAAGCACACAGAGTTAAAACCTAGAGTATAGGTTACCAGGAGATGGAATGAGAGCTGAGAAGGTGTACTGATACTTAATGTATGCTGAATGTTTTTATTAGCTTGACTGTAAACATGTGGAATAGAGTTAATGGTAACGCATTATATGAGTATAACTAACACGGCTGGTTTATAAATGGGATTGTGGTTGAAAGGGGTAGTCTAGGGATGTAAATGTTAATTGAAAGGTAAAGAATAATCTAGGGACTAAATAGCATAGTGAACTCAGAGGTGGATGAGGATTGTGATTAATAGTACAAGTACAAGAATATTATTCTATGAACTAGAACAAATGTGTGTCACTATTACAAGGTGAAAAGAATATGATAATGCATGGGAAAAATACAGTTAATGTAAATTATGGACTATAGTTAACAGCAATATTGTAATATTCTTGCACCAATGTCAAAGAATGTACTATATCAATGCCAACTGTCAATAATAGGGTGGTATGGGATTTTTTTCTTTTGGACAAAGGATAACATTCAAAAATTAACTGAGGTGATGACTGCACACCTCTGTGATTAAAGTGAGAACCGCTGAGTGTACAATTTGGATAGATTCTACAAGGCATGGGAACATGTGGTGGACAATGGACCGTGGTTAACAGTAAATATGAAAGTGTTCTCCCATGAACTATAACAAATGTACAATATTAATACATGGTATTAATAATAGGGGGTATATGGAATATACCAAATGTACACTGTGGACCATAGTTAGTGGTTATAGATTGATGATGTTTTTTCAAAATCTGTAACAAATGTTCCACAACAGTGTAAGGTATTGGTGAAGGGGTGATGATATATGGGAATTCTGCATATTATGCAAGATTATTTTGTAAGCTCACAACTTCTCTAATAAAAAGTATATATTAAAAAATAAAAATAAACAGCACCATAATCTACCCAGTTTTTCAAGGAAAGAAGCCTGGGGGTCAGCAGGGACTTCTCACTCTCCATTACTTACCCATCCAATCAATCACTCAGCCCTCTCGATATTACTTTTTTTTTGTACCGGGGATTGAACCCAGGACCTCTTATGTAGGAAGCCAGCACTCAATCACTGAGCCACATCGACTCCCCTGGAGTTGGGTGTTCTCTTTTGTTTGCTTGTTTTTTTTTTTTTTTTTTTTAGGAGGCACGGGGAACTGAACCCGGGAACTCCCATGTGGTAAGCAGGTGCTCAACTGCTTGAGCCACATCTGCTCTCAATATTACTTTTTGAGAAGCCGAATATTAGTATTAAAAATTTTTTTGGTAATATCTTCCATAAGCAAGGCACCATTTTAGGCACTGGGAAATAGGAACGAATAAGAGGGATACCGACTCTTCCCTTAAGGAGCTTTAATTTCCAGGCCAGAAACCTTGGAGTCATCCTTGACTTATCTAGTTCATGTCCGTGCGCTGTTGATTCTAACTATTCTCACGTCCGTGTTCTTTTCTTAAGTCTTAACTACCCTGCTTCATGCCAGACTCTGACCGTCTCTCATCTGGATAATTGTGCCACTCGTCCACCTGGTCCCTTACCTATAGTCTTCCCCTTTCAAAATCCTTCCTTTACACTTACTGAAGAATTACCCTTCTAAAAGAAGAATTTCCCCCTTTCCCTTCTTAAACTTTTTAATGGATTTTAATGGCCTGCCATCCGTATCTGAAATTCCTGTGGCCTACAGAGTTCTTCATGAACCCTTTCTTAGCTCTCTTGCCTCATCTCTTGCTCTGATCTATTTCTTTTCCTTAGAACTTCTCGGTAACCACAGAACTTTGATATCTATAAAGCTTTTCTCGTATGGGAATTCTCTGACCAGCCTATCTAAAGCTTTCCTCAAGACACTATCACATTGCTCTGCTTTTGTCTTCATATCACTCATCATTATCTGGAATTTTCTTGTTTCCTTAAAAAAAAAAAATATTATTTGTTTTTCTAACCTGCACCAGTAAAATGTAAGCTCCATAAAAGCAGGAAACTAGTGACTTTTATCCTAGGCCATATAACATTTTGGTATGTGTGTGTGTATATATGTAACAACCTCCTCCCCTCCCTCCTTGTGTATATGTGTGTGTATTTGTTGTTTTGTTTTTATGACTCACTTGTCTTTCTTGCTTGTAGTATTTGGAGAGCATATGAACACAATCTTACTCATCTTTACGTTGGAAACCCACGTTTATAAATAGTGGTTTATATTTGCATAAGGAAACAGATTTTTTGGGGTGTGTGTGTGTGGATGAGCTGCATGCCACAAAATGCAAGACAACACCATGTCTAATTCTATTGTTGGTCCCCCACCTAGCCCCCTTGCCAGTGGCTAACCCAAAAGGATGAAGTCTGGTGGCAGAACCTAAAAGAAATGGAGGGACTTTGTTTGATGACTTTTTCAGTGATTGAATAATAAAGTGTGAAACTGAATGGGACAGACATCTTTACACATTTTAATGCAAAGCGGAGGGAAGCATTGGGCTTCAGAGAACACAAGGCTGCCTGATTAGCTGCTTTGAGCATGGAGCAGAACAATGGTTTTCAGCAGCCTTGATTAGAAGGAGAAGAAAAGGGAGAAATCCGCCCCCCAGGAAGAGGGCGAGCTCTACGAGAACCTCCTCGGGATTCCCAGAAATATTTCAGGTGACTTTCCACAGGTGACTATGTAATAGTAGGTGAAATGACAGCCTGCTGCTAAGAACTACTTTGGATCACAGGATGATGCGGTCTCAGGAAGTGTAGGTTGGCATTTTATCACATCACGTGGTACAGCTCCTGTAATATAGTGGGCACTCAAAAATGTTAGTTGAATAAATGTTCTCTAGCAGGTATGGAAACTGCAGGAGACAAAATTTAGTTACGGAGTATCATGAGGACATAAATGAAAGGGAAGGCATGAGCTTTGAAGAAATAAAAATATAAGAAGCCCTTTCTGTAAGGCTTCTTCTCGCTGTGTCCTCCCCTTCCTTCACAACTCACATGGGCACAACACATGTTTCTGCTTTTGTCACTTGCTACATAGTTTCTATTTAGGGTCCCCAGGAAGGTCTCATGAGTTTTTTTCCAGTATTCTTTTTTTTTTTTTTATTCTCATCCAAGCCTACCGCTAAATGTCCTGAGCTCTTTGTATGATTCTGTTAAACAACTGATTTGAAATTGAAACATTAATTTACAAAGTATGTATTAAGGGAAAATCCCAGGGAACAAATACCCGGGAGGGAGGAGAAGTGGCTTTCCAATAATCTATAGGAGACATAAAGAAGGAATATAGGCACATGAAAATGTTGTGGATGTAGAACCATAAACATTTACTGAGCTCCCCAGTGTATTCAGGTGGTAACAGTTGTCATGGTAGGTCTATTTCCCCTCCAATTTTCCAGAAAGTAAACTTTTTCACTGTTTGAAATGTGATGGTTTTCATCGAAAGTACATGAAATCACCTAAGCAAATTATTTAATGATATAAACACTCATGAATTTTTCAAGATAGAAAAAATATAAAGACAAGATTTACTGCTGTCAAATAATCTACAGCACATGAAAAGTTTTCAAGGTTTGTTAGTCCTCACAACAGTTCTATAATACAGTCATGAATCCTCATTATATAGGCACCAAGTTTTAGCAGAGCCAGAAAATGAATTAAGAAATTTGGTTTGAAATGTAGCCCGCTTTTCACTAAGCTTCTTCTGCATCTAGGATTTCGTGCCTTCACAGGACGGGCTCCCATTCATTCATTCATTCATTCACGCTACAAATGGTTATCAGGGACCTACTCTGTGTTAGGCAATGCCTGCTGACCTTGTGTGGAGCCTGCGCTTATCTTGCTTGTCTAAGTAAAGATATGCTTTCTCCTTGTTTCTCCAAAACTGCTCATTTCCCATTGCACTTACCTGGCGCTCATATCAGGGGCCTTTTGGGCAGGGACTTAGCTTCTAAGTCCACTCGGAGGTAATGGGAAAACCTAAAATGGAGAAATGTTGCCTTTCCCCAGGATGTAGAGGGACGAGGGATGGGACGACTCTTGAGCAGTATCTATCCAGTGCATTGAGCACCGGAGCGACTTCCTCACGTTGAAATCTGCAGCTTCTTTGCATCTCTTGGGACCTGGACAAGCTCTCTCAACTCCAGCACTAACGACTTAACCCCCTGGTGGGCTCCCCAGCTGCAACTCTAGGGACAATGTGCTTAGCACACAGTTCTCCAAGAAGAACAAAGAGATGAAAAGATCTGGAAGTTGTTCACAGACTTTGTTACACGTCTGCTTCCACCCCAAAGAAGTCCCCAAACCAAATGTTACACTGATAATAGTAAATGCCTTTTAGGCATGAGTTATTTCATCCTTAGTAGCATTGACCCATTCTCCAAATCACACTGATCCATTCTCCTGCCTGGAGTACGCTCTTAGCAGCATCATCATAGAACTTAAAAACACCTGAGAAACGCACAGCGCCTCAGATCAAAGGACTTATTTTATGGCAAAGGAGGGGAGACAACGGGCACTGATCACAAGACTGATCAGGCTATTACCATGAACTCCATAAACCAGAAGCACCCAGACTAATCGTACAGCGAATGGCCTCTCTAAGCCTCAGCTAATGTGTCTTCTTGAGGATAACACCCAGAGGCTTGGGAATGCTGTACTTCAGGATGCGTGGGACGAATGCCATATGTGGTGCCGGGTTCAGGAGCCCAAGGGTATGTATCAACCTCTTCTGTGTAACAAACTACTCTAAAACTTTGTGGCTTAAAACACCAACGATTTATTTAGGTCAAATTATGTGAGTCAGAACTTGAGCCAGGCTCAGCTGGGTAGTTCTGGTCTTGGCTGGACTCACACATGTGCTTGCAGTGAGCTGCTATAGCAGTTTGAGACCAGTTTGACTGGTCTAGGCTAGCCATAGCTGGATTGGCTCTTTTCTGCCTGATGAGGTCTCTCATCCTTCAGCAGGATGGTCTGGACTTGTTCATCTGGTGGAATCCGATTTCCAAGAGAGGGCTAAGCTGAAAACTGGCACGATGTCACTTCCACTGCATTTATCGGCCAAAGGAAGTCACAAGACCAACCCAGGTGCAAGGGGTTGGGAAGGACTCTGCCTCTGATGGGAAGAGCTTCAAAGTCACATGGCAAAGGGAGGGGTACAGAATTGTGGCTGTGTTTTTTTGCCATCAATGAAGGGTGGAAGTAGGAATGATTAATTTTACCATTTCTCCCAGTGATCAGATTTTGCTTCTCATCTCTGTAACCTTAGGTTCTGCCAGCTTTGAGGTCCTGTGCCAAAGGATAAGAATATTTCCATATTCCCCAGTAAGTTTTTTTTTTTTTTAAGATTTATTTATCTCTTCCCACCCCCTTGTTGTTTGCACTTGCTGTGTTGGTTCGTCTTGTTTCTTTAAGAGGCACTGGGAACTGAACCTGGGACCTCTGATGTGGGAGGGAGGCACTCCTTGTTACTGCCATTTGAGAGTAGAAATCTAAGTTCCATACATAGCCTTCATTGACAAGATAAAGGTGTAGGTGCTCCTCATTACTTCTGGTGGACTGGAAGTTCCAGCTCCCCATTAGGCCTCTTCTAATATCACCCTGAGTGGAAGAGGAATGGGAGCTTCCTTACTGCACCCCACATGGCCTTCACTGGAGCAGAGGAACAGTGGCTTCGTTACTGCTGGGTGATGTTGAAAGCATTGTGTCTCCTCTGGGCCTCCACTGATACCACCCCAAGGACGGGGCAGGATGTCCCTGCTTGGCCTTTGCTGGAAGGGCTGGGGATAGGGCTACAATTTTCCTGTGGCTTTGGACTGAAGTAGAGCAGTTAGTGTCTAAACGTTTTCTGCCTTGCTAGGCTGCTCCTTTCCTGGTCTTTGGCTAGAGTGAACAGGCCCTTCTTGATTTTTTTTTGTCTGTTTTTGTTGATGTTTCTGCATTGCTGGCTTCTCCAGCACCCAGTCTTGGATATATGAGGCAAAAAGAAAACCCAGGGAACTCACCATTGTGTTGTTCCTTGGGTCTAGAGTTTCCTCTAGCATGTCTGCCTTCTGTTCACCTTTCAGAGTCTTGTTATGTCTGTTTTATGTATAATGTCTGAGGTTTTTAGCTGTACTTTTCAAAGCACATATTCTGAAGCTCTGCCCTTTTGTAGATGATCCCTAACAGAACTAAAAGGCTCTGTTATTGGATAATCAGATAGTTGCTATCATTCTCTAGCAAAGGTAGCTCTGGCTAAGCTGTTCTTGCAGAGATGAAGGTCAGGCTTGTGGCTAGCAGGCACCTATTGCTATTTATGTTCCTATAACTGAAAAGGGGCAATGATCTCCAGAGTTCTCAGCTTATTAGTTCCCAGAGTGGAGGTGGGGAAGTGAGATAGGGATGTTATAGGAGCCTCCTGTTCTCCAGGAGTATTTGATTGAAAATACTAGTCTAGTGTTATGGTTCTTCAGATTTCATGGGGGGAAATATCACCTAGTGGAAGCCCGGAGCATATAATCACGTTTCTCCTGCAACTAGAGGTTTGGAGTAATTCAAATGCCATGATTCAGTAATTCCACTGTAGAGATCATTGGTTAAAGAAATTACAATCCCAAATCTCACTCCCTCCCCAAAGCATAATGTTGTTATAACAGCCAATCAAGGACAAAAAAATTTAGTACCTTTAGGTATCAGACTTCGGCTAAGCTTTTATTTTGTTTTTCTTCTTTTCATTTCAGCTAAGCTTTTAGATAAATGTTTCTTAGATATCTAAGTGGTAACCTAGATATCTAACATTATCTATTGTTACTTTCTTTTTTACATTTCAATAATGTATTTCAGTTATCCAAAACAATTTTATTTCACATATACAAACATTTAATTTTGTCCCTGACGAAATTCTCTATTTCTTCAATAGTGTTCAAATTACCTTCCGTCTTCAGCTGTGATTACTATCAATTTTTAATCTTTTATTGTCTACTAAATTAATTAAATACTTAAATATGCATTGAATACCTATATTGTACCAGGTACTGTGTTAGTCTATGGGAAGCTAAAGGCAAGAACTTCCCTAAGTTCAACCTCTCCTTTCTCTCCTGGTAAAATCCCAGAGCATTTCCCTGGGTTGAAACTGCCACTATTAATTATTCAGGTTTTTCAGAATAAGGTACTGAATAAATTAGAATCTCCTCTAATGATAGTGGTTCAATGGCATCTGCAAAATCCTTTCGACTGAGAACTTCCACCTCCTCCCCCACCGTACATTTCCAAAACTTTCCCATTGTCCCAAATAGAACTCTGTACATTTTAAGCTTTAATTCCCTACTCCGTATCCCACCCCATTCCCAACCTGTATTCTAGATTCTGGCTCTATGAGTTTCCTTGTTCTAAGTATTTCATATAATATTTGTTCTTTTGGGCTGGCTTATTTGACTGAACATGATGTCTTCAAGATTCATCCATGTCACATGTATCAGAACTTCATTCCTTCTTATGGCTGAATAATATTCCATTGTATGTATAAACCGTGTTTTGTTTATCCATTCATCGGTTGAGGGATACTTAGGTTGCTTCCATCATTTGGCAATTGTGACTAATGCTGCTGTGAACATTGGTGTGCAAATGTCTGTTTGAGTCCCTGCTTTCAATTCTTTGGGGATATATACCTAGGAGTGGGATTGCCAGGTCATATGGTAATTCTGTACTTACCTTTCTGAGGAACTGCCAAAGTGTCTTCCACAGCAGCTGCACAGTTTTACATTCCTGCCATCAATGAATGAGTTTTTGTATTTCTCCACATCCTCTCCAACACTTGTAATTTTCTTTTTTAAATTTAATTTTATAGAAGCCATTCTAGTGCATGTGAAATGTTATCACACGTTTTAGATTTGCATTTCCCTAATGGCTAATGATGTTGAGCATCTTTTCATGTGCTTTTTAGCCATTTGTATATCTTTTTTTGGAGAATTGTCTATTCAAGTCTTTCACCCATTTTTTTAATTGGATTGTTTATCTCTTTGTTGCAGAGTCTAAAGATTTCTTTGTATGTTCTGAACATTAAACCCTTATCGGATATGTGGTTTCCAAATATTTTCTTCCATTGTGTAGGTTGTTGTTTCACTTTCATGGTAAAAGTCCTTTGAGGCACAAAAGTTTTAAATTTTGCTAAGGTCCCATTTATCTATTTTTTTCTTTGTTGCTTGTGCTTTGAGTGTAAAGTGTAAGAAAGCATTGCCTAACACAAGGTCCTGAAGATGCTTCCCTACATTATCTTCTAGGAGTTTAGTTCTATTATTTTTATATTTTTGATGCATTTTGAGTTGATTTTTTAAAAAAATTATTTTATTTATTCTACTCCCCCACCTTGCTGCTTGAGATCGCTGTGTCCATTTGCTGTGTATTCTTCTGTGTCTGATTTTTCTCTCATCTTCTCTTTTAGGAGGCACTGGGCATTGATCCTGGGACCTTCCAATGTGGGAGAGAGACACTTAATTGCTTGAGCCACCTCAGCTCCCTGGTTTGTTGTGTCTCTCATTGTCTTTTTCCTGAGCCTCTTTTCTGTTATGCCAGCTCTCCGTGCAGGCCAGCTGTCTGCATGCCCAGCTCTACGCACCGGTAAGAGGTACGGGTAAGAGGTAGGATTCCACCTTAATTCTTTTGCAAATGGATATGCAGTTTTGCCAGCACTCTCTGTTGATGAGACTATTCTTTCCCATTTGAGTAGTTTTACCACCTTCACAAAAATGAGTTGGCCATAAATGTGAGGGTTGATTTTGAACTCTCAACTGAGCTCCATTGGTCTATATGTCTGTGCTTGTGCCAGTACCATGCCTCTTTGATTAGGATTGAAACTGGAACCTCATATGTGGGAAGCCTGTGCTCAACCACTGAGCCACATCCGTTCCCCTAAGTTGGTTTTTTTGTTTGTTTGCTTGTTGTTGTTGTTGTTGTTTAGGAGGCACCAGGAACCGAATCCAGGTACTCACATTGTGGGAAGCAGGTGTTCAAGCACTTGAGTCACATCCACTCCCCTTGATAATAAGTTTTACGATTGAGAAGAGTGAGTCCTCCAACTTCATTCTTTTTCAAGATGGTTTTGGCTATTCAGGGCTCCTTAGTCTTACCTATAAATTTGATGATTGGCTTTTCCACCTTTGCAAAGAAAGTTGTTGGAATTTTTATTGGGATTGCATTGAATGTTGTATTAGCTGCCAAAGAGGTGCTGATGCAAACCTGTTGGCCTTTATAGAAGTTATTTGTTTGGGGTAAAAGCTTATAGTTACAAGGCCATAAAGAGTCCAACTCAAGGTTGTTTCTCACCAAAGTCAGTTGTCATGTGTTGAAGCAAGATGGTCGCTGATCTGTCTTGTGTCTCCTTCTGGGACTTCCTCTTCCTCTTGAGGCTGTGTGGGTCCAAGTTCTTCCCAATCTCAGCTCTAGCTGGCATAGGGCTTGACTCAGGGCTTCCTATATCCAGCTTCTCGCCTAGAGCTCCTTTCTTTCTGGGCTTCCTCAGCAGCTCAGCTGCAAACTATCAGGCGAATAGCTCATCTTGCTTCCCAGGGCAGCAGGATCAGAGTTCTCTCCTCTGGCATCTATGGAGCTCTTTCTCTTCCCGTGTATCTTCTTGAGTGAGTGCCCGTTTATATAGGCTCACCAAGCGGGTGGGTTCTTAGCCTGCATCATGCCTTACTGACATGGTCTAAGCAAAAGCCCTAAATAGATTTTATTAAGTAAACTTGAAACCTTTGAATTTAATACAATCAAAGAATATCACACCCAGAAGAGCAGACCAGTTTACAAACATAATCTTTGTCTTTTTTTTTTTTTGGATTCATAAATAATTTCAAACTGCCACAAATGTATGCATTATTTTTTGTAGAACTGACATCTTAAGAATATTTAGTCTTCCAATCCATGAACAGATTTATTTAGGTCTTCTTTGATTTTTTTAAACAATGCTTTGTAGTTTTCTGTGTACAAATCCTTAGTGAGATTGATTCCTAAATATTTTATTCTTTTAATTGCTATTGTAAATGCAATTTTTCTTGATTTATTCTTCAGATTGTTCATTGCCAGTGTATAGAAACATCACTAATTTTTGGATGTTGATCATGTACACCACTTAGCTGAATTCTTTCATTAACTATAGAGCTTTGTTGTGCATTTTTCTGAATTTTTTGTATATAGGATCATGTCATCTTCAAATAGAGAAAGTTTTACTTCTTCCTTTCCAAATTGGGTGCCTTTTATTTCTTTTTTCTGCCTACTTGCCCTGGCTAGAACTTCCATTACAATGTTGAATAATTGTGGTGACAGTGGGCATCCTTGTCTTTTTTTGGATCTTAGAGGGAAAGCTTTCAGTCTTTTACTATTGAGTATGATGTTAGCTATACTTTTTTCATATATGCCATTTATTGTGTTGAGGAAATTTCCTTCTATTCTTAGTTTCCTAAGTGTTTTTATGAAGAAGTGATACTAGATTTTTTTTTGTTCCACCTCAAATCCTTTTTTTTTTGTCCCACCTCAAATTTTCTTTTTTTTTTTTGTCCCACCTCAAATCCTTTTCTTTTTTAAAGATGTATTTTATTTATTTATTTATTCCCCCTTGCTGCTTGTGCTCGCTGTGTCCTTTTGCTGTGTGATTTTCTGTGACTCCTTGTCTCCCTTTGTTGCGTCATCTTGCTATGCCAGCTCACCACGCTGCGTGGGCCGTCAGCTCATCGCACCCCGCAGGCAGGTTGGCTTGCCTTCACCTGGAGGCATCGGGACTCGAATCCGGGACCGCCCATATGGTAAAAGAGAGCTCAACCACTTGAGCCACATCTGCTTCCCACTAGATTTTTCAAATGCCTTTTTTGCACCAGTTGAGATGATCATGTGTTTTTTCTCCCTTCATTCTGTTAATCTGGTGTATTATATTAATTGATTTTCTTATGTTGAACCAACCTTGCATATCTAGATAAAACCCACATGACCATGGTGTGTAATTTCTTTTAATGTGCTCTTGGATTTTGTGTGCTAGTATTTTATTTAGGATATTGGCATTTATATTCATAAGATATATTGTTCTGCACTCTTCTTGTCTAGTGATATCTTTATCTGACTTCGGTACAGGATGATGTTGGCCTTGTAGGATGAATTAGGGAGTATTAGCTCCTCTTCAGCTTTTGGAAGAATTTTGGGATTCAGCTTTTGGAAGAATTTGGGATTGTCTTTTTGGAATGTTTGGTAAAGTTCCCCTGTGAAGCCGTCTGGTCCTGGGCTTTCCTATGTTCAGAGGTTTTTCATTATTGATTCAATCTCTTTACTATTGGTTTGTTGAGACAGCCTATTTCTTCTTGAGTCAGTATGGATATTCTGTGTGTTTCTAGGAATTTGTCCATTTTATCCAGGCTATTTAAATTGTTGGCATAGAGTTGCTCATAGTATCCTCTTATAGTTCTTTTTATTTCAGTGCTGTCAGTATTAAAGACCACTTTTCATTTCTGATTTTTGTTATTTGTGTCCTCAGTGGCATTGGCTAATTAGCAGTAGGGGACATACACTCTCCAGAGACTCCAGCCAGGTAAACAGGTTTGCTTCTCTCTGTGCCAACCCAGTCACAGGGCAGCTTCATATAATCATGTCCCTGCTGCCCGTAAGGATCTTTCTGCCATACAGCCAGGTTTCGTATTTGAGAAATAATCTAGAGAGTTGGAAGTCACCTAATTTCATCTTCTTACCACCCAGGGGTTGAATGCAGATCTCTAATACCGTGTGAAGAAATGTAAACTCATCATGAGAAAGCGTCCACTTTCTGAATAATCCAACTCTGGCATCATCAACCTGTTATACTTACTGGACACAACCTGCTTTCTTATTTTACACATCCAAGTTCCACTCCTCAATACTGTATACAGGTAGCAAATTGTAAAAGAGTCAGAGAAATTCTGAAAGCCCACAGATAAGAGGGATAAAGGTGAGTGGAATGGAACTGGATCTCTGTGTTGCTTAGGAATTGGCAAGCTAGTTCATTTTCAGATATAATTGTTCTCAGGAAGAAAGCTAAAATAGTTTGCATTCATGTCAATTTGTGAAAAGAAAGAACTAGAAATTCACCAAATATAAGAACTAAATTTAATGGTTGATTTTGGAAGCCAATAATTTGTTCCTAGACATTTTATCCTTTTGAGTAAATGCGCTATACCTCAGTATATACGTGTAGAAAATGATTTGAATGCCTGCATATTGGCTGTAGTAGAATATGCTCCTCACCGACAAGATAATAGGATATGTGTGTGCACGTGAAAGCACCAGGCTGTATGCGCCATTCTTTTCTCTTGGCTCCTGATTCTCTGTGAAATTACGCAATATTTGTTCTTATGTTTAAAATTTCTTGTTGGTATCTGTAGTTTGTAAATGTTCATTTTCTCTCCTAAAGAGGTGCAAAAATATTTAAAATGTGTATGGACTCTCCAAATTACAACATTGAAAGTTACAACAAGGAAGTTCCATTTTATGTATATTGTTTCAATGCATCTTTATTTTGACTTTATTGTTAACGAGAAATTATATTTCTTCAATTGAGTACAAATACCATATGAAGAGAACATATGAAGAAAAAGAAGAGGTGATCTGAATGTATAGTTAATTGATTGATTAAGCAAATGACAAATCACTGGGGTGATAATTAGTGCAACTAGTAACTAGTGTAATTAAAGAATGAATGAATGAATGTAGGAATTAATGTAACTAGTCACACCATACTTGCACATACTCATGAATGGGCTTTTTTCCACCAAATATTTGGGTGCTGCTGGTGCCGCAGTCAGACCCCGTTTCCCGGGCTGGTGCTCTCCCCTGTACCTTCCCTGCTGTAGCATTGGCTCTAGACTCGCTGCCTTTCCTGCTTCGGAGAATTGCCCTCAGCGTTGCCAGGAGGTTTCCTGGACCCTGTTGCGGGCTGTCCTGGGGGCTACAGATGGTCTGCATTTGCTTCAAGGTAGGACTAGATCTGCTGCAATTCATGATCCTGATCTGAGCTGCCCAATGCAGTAGTAACTAACCCCTTATAGCTATTTACATTTAGATTAATTAAAATTAAATAAGATTTTAAATTCAGTTTCTTAACCATCACATTTCAGGTGTGGCTAGTGGCTGCTCTATTGGACATATTTTCACCATCACATAAAATCTGTTAGCCATCTCTGTTCCAGCTCCCTGTGGGGTGAGGCTCATGCTAGATGCCAGCTGAGACCACATTTGCCTTGTCCTTTCTCTGTTCCGTGTTGCTTCCCTCACTCCCTCTCTTCTAAGAGCACTCCCTTGATAAATCACTCACAATGGGATTCCTATTTTGGGTTCTTTTTCTACAGATCCTGGTCTGAAGCACTGTCCATGATCATTAATCTGTCATTTCCAATATAGCGAGAGATCCGTTTTCCCCTCATCTATACGTATATGTGAGTTCAGCCCAGACATAAGATATAGACGTGTTAAAAGCATAGAGATTCACTCATAGCACTGAGCTTGGAAATTTTGCCAGGGCTTTTTCAGGATTAATTCAGGAACTGAACAAGACAGAGTTTGCATGATGACTATATCAGCGAATGTTGAGAAACTGTACATAGCTTAAATATAGACATATAGACATTATCTTGGGATTGTTTTGTCTTTAAAATGTGTAGTTTGCATGCTAAGTATCCACTTGTATTGAAATATTTATTCTTCCATTCAAGTTTTAAAGTTATATTTTATGTCAGTATACCTCTACCACCTGATATATATACCAGTGCGAAATATTTAGCTTTTCTCATTTAATGCCTGTTCTCTTCATTGCTAAGGTAAAATTGTGTTCTTTGGAGATATCATTTCCCATTATATTCTTTTTTGATGGTACTTGTTGCATAGTATGCCATATTTATTTTTTTGGAGAATCTATTTCTCTATTTTATCAATTAATCTTTTTTCAACACATATAATCATAATCTCTGCTTGCAGTATTTTCAATTGTTTATTTTTATATAGAAATTAATAATTCATGTGTAATTTTTATGACAGGACTTTCCTGATATCATTCCATATGGTGATGGTTAGCAAGGCCACCGTTCTTTTTCTTGTACCTAGGGTGAATGTGTGTAATGTTTCCAGTCATTGGTATCCATGTAATCTGTCTAATCCGGATCAACCTTTTTAAATGCCTTAAGTCAAATAACTATTGTCTAAACATAGATGGTAATCCCCAATCAAATTAGACAGTTACTTTAATGTGTGATGACATGTGGTATGAATGAAATGAAATGTCTCATTTAACCTTAACAAAAAGTAGTCCTTCCCTTGTAAGGCTGTCTTTTGTGGTGGTGCAAACAGCTTCGGGATGGATGACAGCCAGCCAGGAAAGGGGGCAGGCAACCAAGCGACCCAGGTCAGAACATACCCTTGGGAATCAAGTGGATGATACATCTTACAGCTAGATTGCTCCCATAGCCAGAGTTACGAAGGCATAACCATTTTCCTAAATTGTGAAACAAGAAGCTAGGATATGAATTAGTATCCTAATTCCTCCCATTGTGTGCTGTGAAATGGCACTGGGAGCAGTTGTAACATGCAGAGACAATCACATTCTCTGTTCTGGTCTGGTGCATCCTTTGCCTGATGTGTTCTTACTTTTTCAATCTAAAAATCATATTCATCTTTATACAGATCAGAAAGGATGTCATTTTGCATTCTTTTTTATTCTACATATATTATACTTTAAAATAGCACACAGTTTAAATACGTTAAAACCAGGATTTTATCTTTTATGAAATGCCATTTGGTGTTTATTGATATAGTAAGGTTGACATATATCATTACATTATTATATTGGTGTTTTTCCTTGGATGAGTCTACATTTTAGTTTTTCCCCCTTCACTCTGGTGAAAGTTCCCTTTATCAGTTGTTTCTTGCAAACTCTTCATTTCATGTCATTTGATCTATATTTGTGTATCTGTGCATGAGACTAAACTATAGCTTCGTATTTGCTCCTCAGAGTAGGAGTGAGTCAGGGGACATATGCTGTCTAGACTGCTTATAACATTTGATAATGAATTCTGTTATGAAAATTATGTTGCATAGTTTTTTTGTGGGTATCACTGATCACATCCTCATAATACATTGAGGGAACGACAGTGTGGTTGATTAAAAGTGTGGACTTTGGAATCAAAGGGACCTGGTTTTGGATTAAAACAGGAGTTTACTGACCTTGGGTAAGCTATTTTAACAAATTTCACCTATTTGTTCATATTTGAAAAGAAATTGGTAAATAAATTTGAAAATTTTTAGAGATTAGGTGAGATAATGCATGTAAATGTTTTATAGCATATCAAATACTCAGTAATAGCTCATATTATTTATATTATTAATTGTAATTAGCATATCACTGCAGCTTCCAATCTTTTGATACTTTTTATATTTTAAAACTTTAAACTTTTGTATTAATTAGGTGTTATTGTTTTTTGTCAAATAGGTGAAATAACACTTCCATATTGATGTTTTGGGATTGAGTGTGAAGTTTGATCAGTTATACTAGTCCTTTGTATATATAATTTACTAGGTCTCTACTGTGTGTGCTTTACATTTCAAAATTTATCAATTTTTAGTTGTTTGTTTTTGTTGCAACTTCATTGTGGGACAAGGGGAACATTTATGTCAATGATCACAAAATATATCTCAGTGACCTCTCTGCCACAGCTTTTCTTCTGTTTGTCCTTCTTTTTCCCTTGAAATTTATATAACATTTATTTTATGCCTATTTTGTGCAAATCTCTCTCACATTTTAATGATTCTAGATCCAAATCTCATTCTAATTTAAAAAAACAAACAAACAGAAGACTTAAGTATTCACTGGATTCTTAACCATTTTAGTGGATGGAATTAGAATCCTCATTCGCTGATGTCACTATGTCCAGGCTTATCCAATACCAAGTACCTGGATGAAAGCAAGAATCTTTAGAGCTGTCAACATTGTTTGGTATAGTGTAACAGACTCCTCAAGATAGCTCCCAGAGAGGTGAAGATGTAAAATTAACCTAATATGGATGTATGTTCCAAGATTCTTATAATACCAAAATATTCTTTTCTTCATACCTTTCCTGGAATTGCTCTTAGTTGTCCATTGCATCTGCCATTTCTTTGACAATGTGTATGTCTGTCTCCATGTACATTTAATTATTTTATTGCATGGAGTGATGGAAAGCTTTATACTTTGTACATAGATCATACAATTGGGTGATTTTAAAATACACTTATCCTTATTAGAATGCTGAGAGTGAATAATCCCGCTACTCTGAGGAATTCCTCTTACTCCAGTTGTTGGCAATATGTGTAAATGAAGTCACTTGAGAAGAATGTGCTGGCCACTGGTTTTCAGAATTCTGATTCCACGTGATCGTGCACAACCAATGAATTTTTGGAGCCCTTGTTAAATTGGTATGATAATTTTTCTTGGGAGCAAGAGTTAAGAACTGTAATTGAATTCTGATGGGGTTTTAGTTTCCATTCTAGACAGCAGTTTTCAGGCTCTGTCTCCCAGAGTTTTACTAGTTTTACTTCCAAACAGAAAGACAAGGGTGTTTCCACAGTTATAATATATATTAGGGAAATCCTGCCAGAATGTGTTGATGCAGCACGATTATTTTCATTAAACATTTTTTTATTGAAGTATATAATTCATACATGAACCTACATAAACAATAGGTGTGTAGTAAAAGTTCCAAACTTACAAAACAAACGTGCATATCATCACACAGGGCTTCCATACATCACCCCATCACCAACAGCTGCCTTGTTGTGAAACATTTGCTGTAAACCCTGAAAGAGCATGGTCAAAATATTACTACTAAGTATAGCCCATACCTTCCATTGGGTGTACTTTCCCCACAACCCACCTGATTATTAACACCCTGTATTAGTATTACACATTTGTTCTAGTTCATGAGAGAACATTCTCATATTTGTTCTGTTATCCCCAGTCCATCATCCACCACTGGATTTCTTGTGTTAGACAGCCCCATGTTTTGTACAATCCATTCCAAGTGTACACTCAGTGGCTCTCATTTTCATCAGTATTGTGCAGTCATCACTTTAGTCAATTTTAGAACATTTTCATTACACCAAAAGGAAAACTCCCATACCCCGTATACCCCTCTATTGTTGTCCCTTAGAGTTGATATAATACCTTTTTTGTCATTGCTGCAAAAATATGACAATATTACTGTTAACTATTGTCCCTAAGTTCAATTAGTTGTAATTTCCCCCTTATCACCATGTTTTTAACACTTTGTAAAAGAAGAATTTTCTTCTATTTATGCTCTTAACCGCACTCTTCATCCACCACCAAAATCACTATGTTATACATTATTTTTCTTTAGCTTACTTTGAATTGACTTTATGTCCACAGACTACCCGTTTCAGCCACATTCACATTTATAAATCAGCAGTGCTAGTTCTACTCACTACAATGGATTACTCTTAACACTACTCGTTTCCACACTTTTACAACAAACCTTATTAAAAATTCTACATATATTAAGCATCATCTCCCACTCTCAACCCACTGTCTATCTCCTAGTAACCTATACTCTAGAGTTAACCTCTGTGAAAATACTCATCGTATTTAGTTCATATTGGTAAGACTACAATATTTGTCCTTTTGTGTCTGGCTTATTTCACTCAACATAATGTCCTCAAAGTTCATCCATGTTGTCCTCGGCATCTCAATTTCATTTCTTATTACAGCTAATAGTATTTCTTTGTTTATCATTTGATCACCAAAATGATAAACCACATTTTGATTATCCATTCATCGGTTGATGGACCCTTGGGCTGCTTCCATATTTTAGCAATTTATGCAGCATAATATCTTGAATGCAATTTAATCCTTTGTGTAAGTACATTCTATGTCATAATTTCCTATATCTCAATGTATACTAGCGGTTTTTAAAATTATATTCTATTGCATGTGACATATGCGCAAATTCATTTATATAGAATTATGAGACTGACAGTTAGTATAATCTCTCTCCCTTTCCATCTTTGCATCTCTTATTCTTTCTATATTCTTTTTCATCTCTCTCTGTTTTTCCCTCATCACCCTTTTCTTTAAAATGTACATATATTCCAACTGTACTGGAAATCCTATTAAACTCAATCTGAAACAGGATTTCCTACCTAAGATTAAAGCAAATGCAAGGTCCATTATTTGATTTTTCTTATATTAAATATAAATAGTGTTTCCTTTTGTTATAATGTGGAGCAAAATTGATATAAGATTTGTAGATACCAATGTGAATATCATATATTAAAATAGTTGGGTTTAAAGCCTCATGAACATGTATTATAAACATGTTAGAATTCAACTTTTTAAAAAATTTATAAGATATGCTAAATGCTTGCTCTTCACAGGAAGGATGTGCTAACAAAGGATGGACCAGAAAAATGGAAGTTCTTTTGCTGGATTTATTCTATTGGGTTTCTCTGACAGCCCTCAGCTGGAGCTAGTCCTCTTTGTGGTCCTTTTGATCTTCTACACCTTCACTTTGCTGGGGAACACAACCATCATCGTATTGTCCCAGCTGGACCCGCATCTTCATACCCCCATGTACTTTTTCCTCTCCAACCTCAGCTTTCTGGACCTGTGTTACACCACCAGCATTGTTCCGCAGCTCCTGGTTAACCTTGGGGGAGCAGACAAGTCCATCTCCTACGGTGGCTGTGTGGTCCAGCTGTGTATCTCTCTAGGCTTGGGGGGCACAGAATGCATTCTCTTGGGGGTTATGGCTTTTGACCGGTATGCAGCTGTGTGCATGCCCCTCCACTACACAGTAATCATGCACCCTCGTCTCTGTGCCCTGATGGCTTCTGCTTCATGGCTCATTGGTTTTGCCAACTCTTTGCCGCAGACAGTGCTCATCTTCCTGTTACCACTTTGTGGAAGAAATGAATTAGACCACTTTTTTTGTGAGGTTCCCCCATTGCTCAAGCTGGCCTGTGCTGACACTACAGTGTTTGAATCTGAGGTCTTCTTTGTCGGTGTCTTCATTCTTTTGGCACCCGTTGCTTTAATCTTGTTCTCCTATGGTCGCATTGCCAGGGCTGTCCTAGGCATAAAGTCGGCAGCAGGGCAGAGGAAAGCCTTTGGAACGTGCGGGTCTCACCTCCTCGTGGTGTCCTTGTTCTACGGGGCGGCCATCTATGCTTACCTCCAGCCCAGCGACGTCTACTCGCAGGACCAGGGCAAGTTCACCTCTGTCTTCTACACCATCATCACACCCATGATCAACCCCCTCATCTACACGCTGCGGAACAAGGATGTGCAGGGAGCAGTGAGGAAGGTGCTTTGGAAGGACTCTGATGCCACGTGACCTCAGCAAGGACTTCAAACGCCGGGGCTGCAATATATGCATGTTCTTCCCTGTTCTCCAAAGCATTTCCTAGTCTAATTCTCTCAGGAAAATAAATGTTCAAAGTCTAAGTTCACGGACTCAGTACAGCTCCAGACATGCGGACTCAGTATTCCTAGAGCATCTGCATCATTATTAGTTTTTAAAGTTTCTGCAGGTTTTTCTTACTTGCACCCATTCCGAGAACATGATTCCATTTCCACATTCGAAAAGGCATTACCTGTAAAGTCTTTAATGTGAAGGCCCAGGCTACGTTGAGGAGATGAATCCATGAAATGTAGTAAGGAATACTAACATTTTCGCATTCCCAAGAACAAATAAATATTCCAAAGGATTATATATTTTTGACTACGTAGAATTCACTTTTATTGAGGAACCATAATTTTCACCAGTACCTTGTCTTTGGATATTTAGACTGTTTTCATTCAACATTTTTATAATTAATTCTGTTATGAAAATTATCACATCCTTATAAGAAATTAAAGGAAGTGCATTTTTTCCCAAAAAATGTTTGATAAATATTGATACTCTTTAAAGATTTGGTAAAAATATTGTAACTTGATAAAGTGATAAATTGATGCTAATTTATATGGCCACCAATTTGCTGAATTAATAGCATCATCTCCTACAGGAGGCATTTGTACGCCAAACCCAGTGTGCCATTTTGATTTCAGTTTTATTTACTACCTATATTGAAACATTTTTCACCTATTTATTAAACTTTAGTTTTGTTCTTCTAGGAACTATCTCTTTATGGCCTTGCATATTTTCTCTTGAATTATTCAGATTCATACTAAGACTTTTTTTTTTTTTTTTTTTTTAAGGGAAATAAGCCACTGTCCATCAACTATGTAGCAAATATTTTGTCCCAAATGTTTATGTACTTTTATTCTTATTTTATGAGTTTTGTATTTAAGTTTTATGTAGTCACATCTACTGGTGTTTCTTGATGATTCTTTCTTTAATGAAGAAAGTTCTCCTGAGAGTTAAGAAAAGTATAAATATATTCTTCATTCTGTTTTTTTTTTTTTTTTTAAATAACCCTCTTAAGTCAGTCTGATTTGGTGTACATTATGAAGAGATAATTATGCTTTTTGGGGAGGCAGATATTGGAATGGATTTTATTCAAATGTCCTTATTTTCCTTATCTATCTCTTCTGAGTTTTACATTATCTCCTCTTTTGCATTTGCCAGAATCTCACTGCTGTAAATTTTATAGCTTTAGTATAAATTCTAGAATTTGTCAAAAAAAGTTTCCATTATTGCTATATTTTGGCCTTCTGGGTGTACATTAAATATAATTTTGACAGTTTCAAGAAATGAAAAGTCTTAGATTTCATTGATATTTCATAAATCTACAAAACTGTCAGACGCAGCATTCCAAGTTTCCCTTTATACAAGGAGTATGTTTTCATTTTGTAGTGTCAGTTGCTACCTGCATATGGTACAAGTAAGCACAGAGAAGGCATTTAGCTTTGGGGTGTCTCAGTTTCTGTACTCCTGTGGCCGTGTTTGAGCTATGGGAATAACATCTATTCTTCAGCACAGCTGGATTCTGTAAGTTGCAGGTGTGTTAATAATAAACACTCAGACTATAAATCCTCCTAAAAGCATTACTAGATCAATTGTCAGTATATAGCAAGTCCTGCAGAACGCTCACGTATCTTGTTGGTAAATTCCAGCAGTTACTGTGTGCCAGAGCTTCTGCTCTGAGCCAGACTCCTTCCAGAGAGAGAAGCAGATTACAGACCCCTCACTTCTCATCTGAGTCCTGTGTAGAGTAGCTGAGAAGTTTCTTCCACTACGTTAGTATCGCTGCATCTTCCAAAGCTAGATCTGGCAGACTCAGGGAAGCACTAAGTATGGAAATGCCATTTACTGGTAGGTGGGATATTGTAAATATAGAAATGAATGACCCCTAAATCAGAGGGATTGGGGGACAGAGTTCTAGACAGACTTAGAATCTGGAGCACTCTTGCTTCTTTTTTTTTTTTTTTTCTGTTGAAATCTATGGATTCACATTGAGGGATTTATTCTAATCCTTCTGAACTGAATGAAATCTAGTAGGTCTTGAAAAACTGCAAGTTCTTCTGATTAGGTAACCATTCCTAGGGGGACAGTTTCAACCTCTTTTGGGAGTAAAACTGTTCATTTCTTGTACATTTGGCTCTAGTCTTAGAGGCAACCTGGATATTTCCAATGATTGAGCTATTTGTGATACTTACAATCAATGGGATGGTGCTGTCAGTTATCAATGCCATCTTGGGAGCCCTCCCCTGATACTGTGTTAGCAGGTTACAAATAGTATTTACCAAGTATTTTCAAATTCCAATTTCAGGCATTTAGAACTTGTTTTGTTGGACAGTCTTGCAAGTTTCCTTTTGGAATTAATCTACTTGCTTTAATGTATTTGTTTATTTATTTTAAAGATCTATTTATTTATTTATTAATGTTCTGTCCTTTTCTCTATTTTTCTTGAACATATTAATCATAGCTATTTTAAAGTCTTTGGCTGCTAACTCATTATCTAGGTCATCTGTCAGTCTGCTTCTATTGTCATTTCCCCCCTTGATTATCAGTCCTGTGATCTTCCCTCTTTTCATGTCCTGTAATTTTTAATCATATGACAAACTTAGTGTATTAAAAAAAAAACCACAGAGGCTCCAGGATGATGTTATCTTCTATTATGGAGAGTTTTCCCTTTACTTGGTTAGGATTGAGTTGTATCAGGCTGGGTTGAAGAGTTAATAAGGCTCAGTCTACTTCCTGTTCATTTCTAAGGGATTTTTTTTCAAAATATAAAGAAAAATATATTTTGTAGCATTCATATTATTAATGAATATATTTTCCATATTAATCATGTGCTTGAATTTTTTTTTTTTTTTGGTGGTTATTTTTGTTTCAGTTTAGCTTTTTTAAAAATTTTTAAAAATTTATTTCATTTTATTTTTTAAAAAGATACTTAGATTACATTAACGTTACACAAAAGATATAGCGATTCTCATATGCCCCACTCCCCACACCTCCCACACCCTCCCACATGATCATCCTTCATTTATGGGGCACATTCATTGCAACTGATAAACACATCCTGGGGCTTTGCCATTAAGCATGGACCATAGTTCACATTGTAGTCTACACTCTCTCCCACACAGTTCTGCATGTTATGTGATGATATAAAATGGTCTATATCTGTCATTGCAATGTCACTCAGGATGATTCCCAAGTCCTGAAAAAGCCCCCGTATTACAACTGTTTTTCCTTTTTCCTGCTCCCAGCGCCTCCAGTGGCCAGTGGCTCCTCATCAACATTGTAATTTCTTCCATTGCTAGAATCACAATATGTCTATTGTAGAATACCAGTAAGTCCACTTTAGTCCATAGCTCTTCCCCCAATCCCGAGGATTCTGGGACGGTGATGCCCACTCCACCTCCAGTTGAGAGGGGGCTTATATCCCATGGGGAAGATGGATGAGACGATCCTACCTGTAGCTGCAGACTTTTCCCATTTCTTGGGACGGCCGCTGTCCATCATCATCTCCTTGCCAGTTGTCCTGGGTGAGTCCAATGAGCCATAGAGTAGGTGTTGCAAATCTGCCAAGGTTCCAGGCCCAGCTGGCACATGGACAGCCCAAAGACTCAAGTCTCTGGATGCACACCTATAAACTCCAGCACCAAGTACAGATTTAAATAGACGGGACAGATGAGCTATGTGCAGGGAAGACATAATTGAGTCTAACTCTGTCACTCCCAGGAGCACAAACTCCAAAGTAGGGCCCATTGGCAAGGCACCAAACTCTGGAGCTATCCGCCCTGACCATAAGACCTGGGTATCTCCAGAGCCATCAGGAGCCCCACTATTTGGGGTAGTATCTACTTTGGAAGGTTATGAGATCCTGCTGAGATGTGCATAAGCATTACCTCTGGGATGACCTCCCGACTCACTTTGAAGCCTCTTAGCCATATGAACTCAGTTGTCTTTACCTTTCCTCCCTTTTATTTGAGGTCTCTTTCCAGTTGCATTGCTAGCTGGTGCTTGGTAGTAATCCCTTGGTGCCAGGGAGGCTCATCCCCGGGAGTCATGTCCCATGCTGTGGGGAAGGTAATACATTCATATGCTGAGTTTGGCTTAGAGAGGGGCCACTTTGAGCAACAAGGAGGCTTTCAGGAGGCAACCCTTAGGCACCCCATAACAATAGGCTAAGTTTCAATTTCAAGAGCAAATGCTCATAAGACTAGTTGTCAATATCAAGGGCCCATCAGTGGATCATCCTCCTTCACCAGTTACAGCCCTGGCACTTGGGGGGACTGTTGCTGCTCCCTTAGTGAATGTGGCAGAGCCCTCCAGGATGGGAATTCAGTATTCTCTTGGTTCTTGTGTGAGTCTTCACTCACTGTGACAACGTCCCGTGAACATCTGAACATTTTTACATATCTTATATGTATGCTCAGGTGAACTTCCTCCCATACATCCCCCATCACTGACATGCCACACCAACGATCCTCCCCTGCCCCAGTTGTAACCCTTCTGTGATCCAAAGCTTCTTCAAAAATGAAGCCATTTCAATAGTCAAATACAATTAATAGGAAAATGAAACAATAATGATAAGTTTACATATGAAAAATAGAATACACAAAAATTAAAAAAAACTAAAAACTAAATAAAATCAAAATATTGGAATATTTAAAAAAATGAAAAATATTAAAAAAAAATTTTTTTTTTCATTTTGCCTTTCATCACCACAATATCTGGTGTCCTGTCTGTACTGTGGCACCTTACTCCACTCATTCGCCAGTGTCTCACTATTTTTCATTTTGTTTTCAAAGAAGTTTTAGGTCACAGCAAAGTCACTCACAGAATACAGGAGACTCTCATATACCCAACATCCTCCCCCTTTCCTCCCCTCCATAATAATACCTTTTTATATGTGGATGGTACCTTTGTTATAACTGATATATAAATAGTGAAACATAGCTACTAGCCATGGTCGATGATTTACATTGTGGTTTACATTTTAGAAGTACACTTTTATAAATTTTGATGATATTTACCATGTCCTGTGTCCATCATTGTAAGATCATGTAGAACACTACCACTGCTCACTAAATACCCCCTATTTGATCTATTCTATTCCTCCCTCCTCCTCCCTTCAGGGCCCATGGTGACCCCCTGGCTTCACTGCTTGGATGACAAGATTCATAATTACATGCAACAAGACTGAGGTCTTGATACACTGGTTTGTCTTCCCCTATTAGGAGCTGCCCATGCTTTCGAGAGACTCCCGCCTCTCTATTTGTGAACAAATCGGTCCTCCCGAGGATGGGAGTCCAACTCCTTTCCGCTCATTATGTGGGTCTCTACCCACTAATACAACACATTATGATAGAATGATCACTCCTATTCCCCAGAAGCCTGCTCCAGGTATGCCCTGTCCTAAATGACCCCCATCCAACACCCTAAACCAGTAACCTTCCTTGTCATATTGCTATAAGAGCATTCCTAACTGTGTATTTTCAACCACATACCTGCAAATCCCCAGTGTTTACCTGGTCCCTCTCCCAACCCTCCCCCCAGTACCCTGGACCTACCAACCCACCCTTCCCAACCCACCTATCAATCCTGCACCACCCAACCCAGTAATATCACTACCCTCCTGTCATATCCTTTCAATACACAACTACACTCTTTCACCTTACCATGGATTACATCCCTAAGGGTATTGGCTCACAACCTCCTAAGGGATTTTGACCTAAATGGGACTGTCTTGTTCCTTATCCTTGAAAAACTCTGGGAGATAAAGTTCTGCCCTTCAAAGATGTGTTCAACTTAACCCTTTAGTCTCCTGCTCAGAGTTTGGTAAATACCTTAATTGGTAGAGCAGTGTGATGGATGCAGCCACATGTTCCCTGGTGAGTCTTTGTTTCCTATGCAGAATGAAATTGCAGGACGTTTTATTCTGTCTTTTTGAAGCTTTGGGCTTAGCTATCCAGCCTCCCAGGCAGACCCAGAACTCAGGAAAAATCTAATGGGACCATCTGGCTATGTATTTGAGGCCTCTTAAGTTTTCAATTTGCCACTCCAGCCTCACATGAGGGATACATGAGGGTCTCCTGGCAGAGGCCCTCTCTCTGGGTCATGCCTGATTCTCAGCTCACACCCAGGCTTGGCAAATGCTCCCAAGGGCAAGAAATACTGGGGCTTATCAGCTCAGTTCAGAATGGTTATCTCCTTTCTGTAATTTTAGTTCACATCCTCCTCATTACTCCCACAGGTCTACATTTTTAAAAATATGATTGCTAAAAATTTATCTGACTTTTTAAATATGTGCAGTGGGATTATTGGCTTGCCATAACCAAATACAGCCAACCTGGAAGCAGAAATCCCAAAAAAGGTTACCTTGAATTGAATAATAAATTTTAGTAAAATGGAATCAGTGTTTATTTTCTAAAAAAAAAAAAAATCACATTTTCTACATTACACTTAAATAATCAAAAATCAGTCAAAACTATCAGTACAAGCAGAGACAACATCATTAGGGAACTCAACATTTCACTAATGAATTTTTATTGATGTAAAGAAGCCCTTGCTATTTTATCATTTGATTAGCATAATAATAAACAAAAATTAATACTTCAAACTTGTCATTGTCAAAATATTCAAGAAGAAAATATATAAATGAATTTACATGTTGAGTTTATCAGAGAATTATTTGATTGCTTCTTACTTTGCTTTGTAAATCCCCTTCAATACCATCAAATATTTGAATATCTTGACATCTCTAATTAATGAAAAATATATTAAGTTTTTACCAGATTGGTGGATTTTTGTAGACTACATGCATACATATATACACAGATATACATGAAACATCCTTTTCACTCAGAAATAGTTAAGTCTGGGCAATCAAAAATTTAGTAATAACATTTTTATTTGAAAATGATCACTTTAATTTTTGCTTCAAGAACTGACTACGAGGCATTTACATGATCTGAAAAAGAACAGGAGATCCGCCATATGAATGATCTTTGATGTGAGATCTTCAAATGAAAATTGGCAAAATTCATTCTAGTCTGGCTGAATTTTATTAACAAAAAATTTTGCTAACAACAACAAAAATATCTGAGCATCTGGTAATTAAGTTCAATGGAAAGAAGTAACTTGGGCCATTTAAAATGTAAATGGAAACTTCGTGTGAAAGGAAAAAATACTTAATGTTATTCTTTAGTATCATACTTTTTGTTAATTTTTGGCTTGCTTTTAAAATTTTAAATGTAAATATTATTTAAGTATAACATACACACAGAAAGTAAAGATATAAGTTTGCAGTCTGTTGAATTTTCATAAATTGCATGCCATATATAGCCATGATTCAGAACAAGAAAAATGATCGTGAACAGAACCCCTGAATACTGAGTCACCATTTCCCCTTCCAATCACTAATCAACCAGGATAACCACTATTCTGACTCATAAGAATAGTTTTGCCTAACTTTGAATTTTATGTAAATAGATTCATAGACTATGAACTGTTTTGATCTGGCTTCTTATACTCTATATTCTGTTTATGAGAATCATCCATGGTTTTGTGTGTCATTATAGTTTGCTTATTTTTATTATTGTGTAATACACATGTACCCAATACATGATATACTTCAATTTATTTTTATTTTGCTTTGTTTTATTTATCTTCTCCCCACTAGAAGGGTTAGCTCCATGACATGGGTTTCTCTGTTCCAATAGCTGACATATCCCTAGTGCCTGGTATCAAGCAGGTGCTTTCTGTTGCTTTAAAAGGGTTAAGTAAAAACCAGTTTTCAGTTGCTGTGGTACTTTGAAGTTGTATGTAACCCAGAACATGTTCCTACAGTTAGTCTATTCCTGTGGGTGTGGACCCATTGTGAGGAGGTGTTTCTGATGAGGACTCTTCAGTTAAGGTGTGACCCACCACAGTCAGGATGGGTCTTAATTCTATTACTGGAGTCTCCTTTTAAGAGAAAGAAATTCAGTCAAAGAGATAGAAAGCAACAGGAAGCAAGAAGCTGAAATGGAGCAAAGGAAGAGAGCAGCCGATGCTACCATGTGCCTTACCATTTGACAGAGGAGCCAAGGATCACTGGCAGCCGGTCTTTGGGAAAGAAGCATCGCCTTGATAATGACTTGATTTGAACATTTCCCTGGCCTCAAACATAAGCTAATAAATTTTCATTCTTAAAGCTGAACCATTTCATCATATTTGTTTAAGCAGCCTAGGAAACTAAAATGGATTTTGGTACCAGGAGAGTGGGGTGCTGCTATTGCAAATACCAAAAATGTGGAAACAGCTTTAGAATTGGGTAATGGTTAGAGGCTGGGAGAATTCTGAGGCACTTGATAGAAAAGTCTTATATTGTTTTGAACAGGCTGTTGGTAGAAATATGGATGCTAAAGGTACTTCCAATGAGGCCTTAGAAGAAAATGATGAATGTGTTGTTAGGGAACTGGAGGAAACGAAATCCTTGTTTTAAAGTGGCAGAGAACTTGGCAAAATTGAGTTCTGATGTCAAATGTAAGGCATAACTTGAGAGTGATGAACATGTATATTTAGCTGAGGAGATTTCTAAGCTAAATGTAGAAAATGCAGCCTGGTTTCTCCTTGCAGCTTATAGTCAAATGCAAGAAAGAAAGGATAAGCTGAGAACTGAATTCTTAGGCACAAAGAAACCAGAAACTGATGATTTGAGAATTTTTGTTTCCAAATTGTGAATCCCCAGTGAATAGTACTCCATATGAGGGTTTAACTGAGCATGTATCCAGTCAGAAATATCTGTGGAAGTCAGGATTGGAAATGCAGTTATCCGGGAAGGATCTGTAGAGAGTTCTTTTGTCAGATGATTTGGACCTCTGTGTACTACATGCAAAACTGACAAGGTTTTTTTTTTTGTGTGTAAGATCTGTACAAATGAATCTACTGCCAGCCTGCACTAAAAGAGACAGAAAAGGGACAGATTTTACAAGGGCAGACCATGTAAGGTGAGGTCTGCATGGAGGGCATCTTGGGCCATAGGCAGGCCTACCCACTTGTGTGGAAAGGGTGAGTCTGCCCCTTAGCTCGGAGAGGGGAGGCCTTCCACCCCATTGTTCAGGGAGAGTGCTGCCAACCCAGTGTTCTGAGAGGGTGAAGCCTATGCCCTGGAATTGAGAGACCCTGGCCATCATCCCAATGAATGGAGGGGTGGAGCCTTTACCCCAGTCAGTGTTAAAGGAGAACATGGGGAAGTATTTGGAAGTGGTGAGGCTGCCACTCCAGCAGGCCTGGAGGACAAGCCTTGTTCCATAGATGACTCTCAGACATTCAAATCTAATGGTGTTTGCCCTGCAGAGTTTCGGAACTGCTTGTGACCCATAACCCCTGTTTTCCTTCCAATTTCTCCCCATAGAAATAGAAATGTTTATCTCATTCCTGTCCTTCCATTGTATATCAGAAGCAGATAACTTGTGCTTTGTTTCACAGGTCCACAGATGGAGAGGAGTTGTTCCCCAGGACAGACCACACCTATAACCAGTTGTAATGAGACTTTGGACTAAGCATTACTTCTGAAATGACTTAAGGATTTTGGGGGTATTTTAATGGAGTGAATGTGTTTTGCATGTAGAAAGAACATGTCTTTTGGACGTTCAGAGGGAGAAGTATGGTGGTTTGAAGCTTCGTGAACCCCAGAAAAACATGTTATTAAAGTTAATCCATTACTGTGATTGTGAACCCATTGTAACTAGGAACTTTTGATGAGGCTACTTTGGTTAAGCTGTGTCCCACCTCAATTAGGATTGAGTGGAGACAACTGGAGTCCTTTATAAAAAAAATGAAATTTAGAGCAAGCCACAGGAAGCAAGAAGCTGAAATGGAAGAAGGAAGAGAGCAGCAGATGCCACCATGAGCCTTGCCGTGTGACAGAGGAGCCAAGGATCACGGACAGCTGGTCTTCAGGAAGGAAGCATTGCTTTGATGGTGCCTTGACTTGGGCATCTTCCTGGCCTCTAAACCTTGAGTGACTAAATTCCCATTGTTTAAGTCAACCCATTTCATGGTATTTACTTAATCAGCCCAGGAAACTGAAACAGTTGCTGAGAAGTCTTCTGGTGCACAAGTGGTTTGTCCTGAAACTCCTGAATTAAATCTTCCTAGCGTCTATGGTTCTCCCCACTAGTCTCCTCAGTGCCTCTTTGACTTCCTTGTTTCTCAGAGTGTAAATCAAGGGATTCAGCAGGGGAGTCACAAAAGTATAGAAGAGTGCGATGCTTTTGTTCACATCTTGAGAATAACTGGAAGGAGTCTGGAGGTACATGGAGATGAGTGTGCCGAAGAAAATGATCACTACCAGTAGGTGAGAACCACAGGTCCCAAAAGCTTTCCACCTACCCTGTGCTGACTGTATCTTCAGGACTGCATGGACAATGTGACCGTAGGACAGTAAGATGAATGAGAGGGGCACCACCAAGAAGAAGAGACTGACGGCAAAGAGTTCAGCCTCATTGATGGAGGTATTGGTGCAGGCCAGTTTTAGCATCACTGGAACTTCACAGAAGAAATGGTCTACTCGGTTTTTACCGCAGAGGGGAAGAGTCATGGTCAATGCTGTCTGCACCACAGAATTACCAAAACCTGCAAGCCAAGCCATTACAACCAGCCGTAAGCAAAACTGGGGATACATGATCACCATGTAGTGGAGGGGGCGGCAGACAGCCGCGTAGCGGTCGTACGCCATAACCGACAGGAGGAAACACTCTACTCCCCCCAGTCCCAAGGCAATGAAGAGCTGGGTCACACAGCCACCATACGTTATGGTCTTGACTTTCCCCTTGATGTTGACCAGTGTCTGAGGGATAGTACAAGTAGTCAAACAAAGATCCATAAATGAGAGGTTGGAGAGGAAGAAATACATAGGAGTATGGAAACGGGAGTCCATAATTGACAAAAGTATAATGGTGCCATTGCCTATAAAGTTCAAAAAGTAGATGATCAGGATAACTACAAAGAGAGCTGCTTCCAGATGAGGCCTATCAGAGAAGCCCAGGAGAATGAATCCAGAGAAGGTGCTGTCATTAGTTCTTTCCATTGTACCTTACCTGTGGGAATTAAGAGGCCTCTATACTTTGATCTGGTATGTTTAATCCACCCTCTTTTCCCTTGAGTGGTTAAAAAGGGTTTGTCTGGGGGCTTGAAGTGTTATCACAATCCCCTCTTTCTTGGCAAGAGAGGAGGTGATAACTAGATACTAGAAATGAGTGCCTTCCATGTTGCAGGCACTGGCCTAAACTCTTGCTATGCATTTTATCACAACAACCCTATGAGATTGGCACTGTCTTCATCTCTATAGCAGAGATGAGGGAACTAAGGGTTAAAAACTTCCAATAACTTTCTCAGGGTCATTCATGTAATAAGTAGGAGAGGCAGGATTCAATCCACTAAGGACCCTGCTGCCTTTTTTTATTGCATGATCTCTAAAGATAGCTTGAGTTTCTCCCTAAATTAAATCAAATTTTCCTGTATAACTTGCAAATCGGTACTCCACTAATTCCTGTATTTTGGTGCTCCATCAAGAATTGAAATATTTTATACTGGCTCTCTTACTTCTGTTTTAAGTAGAGAAAGAAGTATATTTTCTGATGGTGCATAGCAGATAAAACATATCATTTACCAATTTTATTCAGAGCAGTAAAATACATTTTAATGCATAAACTGGTGGAAGTTTTTGACACTGGAATCTGGAATCATATATGTATATATACATATATACACACACCTATACATATATATATACCTTCTATTGGAAATGAAGTAAGAATTCATTGTATCCAAACCAATCCAATGCTTAGTCTTTCCTCTTCTCTCACTTTATAACTGTCTTTTCATGTTCTTAAACGTAAGACTGCAATTCATGCCTTCAATTTCTCACTCTGCACTTTCTAAAATATCAACCTAAAATAAAACATTCTTTTAAAAATTAAAATCATTGGGACATGCTATTGGAAACAAACCTCTCTCCCTCTCTCTCTCTCTCATACACACACAAACATCCATGATGCAATTTCAACAGTAAATGATACCTGAAAAGAGTAATATCACTGTGAAGCTCATCAAAATTAGAGGTCCCATTTGTCTTGTTCATACTCTTCCCCACAGCTTAGGAAAGAGTCTGGCAGGCAGTAGACTCACAAAAATAATATTTATTGGATAAATGAAAATACGGAATAATCCTGAAACCAGTAATAGACTATCAAAAGTAAATTTAGGGGCTTTAGAAATTTACAAATGTGCAAAACAAAAAATATTGAACAATATTTTTTAAAGGGTCTTATTATCTCTCAAAAAAGGAAATCTTTAGCTGTCTGAAAAATATATTTGGGAAAATATCAACTTCATTTTGCAATTTTCACCCATACATTAGAAACACATGATGATAAGTGATCATGAATATTCAAACTTTAGGTTGTTAACTAATGCTGTGTTGTATGGACCCTCACAGGACTCTCTTAATAATCTTTTATAAATATCATTTTCTATTTGGAAAATCCATGATCGGGCAAGAGGATATTTTGCCACCTCTCCTGTTAAATTCTGTGTACCCCTAATCCTTTTATTCCTCACGCCTTTCAGTGATTGCTTTGGTGACCGTTGTTACCATGGAATATGTTTTAAAATAATTTGGAATATATTTTACAATACAATAAACAGTAATCAGGACACTTGGATTCTAAGAATAAACCTTCCATAAATAAGCTTTGAGATTCTAAACTCTGCACCCCTAAGGCCACCCCATCTTCCTGGCTAAGAGAGAATCATTAGCCTTTAGCTCTGTACTGAACTCTAGCAGGTTTACAATACTGTACATCTATTGTCATATTTTGAATGAGCAATCCTCAGTCCTAGTGAATTCTTCAGTGACTCCACGGTTCTTAATTTATATATCTTCCAGTTTTCCAGACCTTGTTTCAAGATACTCAGAACCACAAAACTGGCTTTAGCTCCTAGAATTTGTCTTATCAAAGGTTGTTGGAGAAGGATATGGCTCAAGCGATTGAGCTCCCGCCTTACCATGGGAGGTCCAGGTTCGGTTCCCGGTGCCTCCTGAAGAAGATGAGCAAGACAGGGAGCTGACACAATGGGCTGGTGCGGCGAGCTGATGCCGCAAGATGACGCAGCAAGAGACACAAGGAGGAAAATATGGAGACACAACAAAGCAAGAAGCGGAGGCGGCTCAAGTGATTAGGTCCCTCCCTACCACCTGGGAGGCCCCAGGTTCGGTTCTTGGTGCTTCCTTAAAAAAAAAAAAAAAGACCAGCACACAACAAAAATAGACACAGCAAATGCAAACAATGAGGGGCTGGTGAGACATAAAAGAAATAGATCTTAAAAAAAAAAAAGCGTTATTGGTGCATACCTTTGCTTCTTCCTGCTATACTTGTACTTTAAGAGTCACAGAGAAGGAGCTTCTCCATTCTGCCGTGGTGCCCAGCTGCAGCCTCTTCCAATGGTTCTGAGCAGGCTGTTATAAATGTCTCTTAAGTTAGCTAAGAACATGCTTTTGAATGATTTTGTTCTTAGTGATGCACAGAAGATGACCTGAGCCAAGAAAGAAAGATTAACAGATAAGAAACATGCAAAATTCATTATAGCCACAAGAGTAGAATTAAATTGACATAAAGTATTTTAACATACATTCAATATGGTATAATTTAATCATGTCTGTTAAGTTGTACCAATTCTTCATTATATATACCTGCTGCACAGTGGCAAGCCTAAAATGCAGGTATTAGTCCTTATCAAACTCAAGCTCATAAATGATTACAGTGTGATCATGATAATTGCTTTTAAGATGATTACTGACAATATTGCTACTTCTTGGGGAGCAGAAATCTACAGTAATAGGAAAAACTGATTCCTCTTACTTGACAGGAATATCCAATGAAGACTTTTCTCCTATACACATCTTTATTAGCCTCTACAGATCCAAAACCTAAATATTAGGTTGCACGCCTATAAGATCTACCATCTAGCATTTGGCTGGAATAGGCTAGAATAGAAATACATTCTTTCACTTCTCTAGGGCAGGAGTATTTAGCTAGTCTAGAGTTCATATTCCTCTTCCATTCAGAACTTGCTTTGGACACACCCAGACATCAAATCTGCAAGTAGTCCCACCACTTTCTTGAGTCTAAAGAATCAGAAAAGAAAGGAACAACCTCAGCAGGCCTTGTGAACACTTGAATAGGTTTTGGACTAACAATATGGCATCTTCTTCCATAGAAGAGTAAAAAAGATTACAGACTTCCTACTACCTTCCAGAAAAAACATGACGGGCCTTTGAAGGACCACTACAGTTCTATGAAACTATAAGACTGGCAAGTTGATGGGAAAGTTGATAGACAGATGGAAGCACATGAATGCTGGTCCCCCAAATATGGTATATTCAGCCATTCTAAAATGGTGGATTTGATCTTGGAACTGGGGACAGGTGTTGGAGAAAGAAGTGGGAAAAACAGCATCTTTCGAGCAAATGCACATCCATTAAAAATATGCCTTTTAAATATGCCACCCTTAGACAGGCTAATCCTGGAAATTGCTAATTCTCAAAGGCAAGGAAAATGAAAATTACTACTTACTCAGACTCTGATAAAGGTAACACCGATTCTTTTTAAAATTACTGTTAGCATAACTCTTTACCATCCCCAGGGTTTTCCCAGGAATATTGTCCACTCATTTCATAGAGTGTTTCATTGTATAAGAGGGAATAGAAATTCGGGCCAACAGTTGAGTCAGTAACTAAATAGATGGTTGAAATCTGCTAATGTATTATCTGAAGGATATTGTTATACTCTATCACGAAGCAAATTACATGCTTTCAGGATTGAGATGCTTGAGGGTGTGTTTATTTTTAGTGGCCCCAAGAGTGTCCTGCCTCATTAGCCTCAGTAAGGTATCCAGAGTTTGGCTGCCTCTGGGTAGAAGCCAAAAAGGAGGGCCCTGGAGATGTGACTTCAACAGATAGTCAATCTTTCCTGCCAAATTGACTAGGTGTGAACCTATTGTTCTCTGCTTAACTCCTACTTCCAATATCCTACTAGGGGTGTTGATTGCAAATCTTTTGTAATCTTTATAGTCTTCACCTTTAATCTCAGAAATAACATTTCTTCCTACAAAAAAAAAGGAGAAAAATGGTCACTAGGCATACATTTCTATGCCTTTTACTTTTCATATTATTTATATGCTTGCATTATTCTTGACTCACTAAAGAATAACTTTTTCCAAAGATGCTATCAACTCTAGTATCTTCCAACTTTTTTGATAACTTGTCACTTAGTTATACCTGATCTCTTCCCATCTTCTCCATTAACTTATTTTTTCTTTTTTAAACTTTATTTTGTACATTTAATAATTGAAAATATAAACAATTAAAAACTAAAAAGTTAACACAGATGAATAAATATATACATTTCTCAATTAAATGTAATGGATACATATAAATTTTTTTTTCAATCAAACAATATGTTCCACAATGTATTTGGTTCATAGTAATGCATTCATACAGTATTTGTCCTTTTGTGTCTGGCTTGCTTCACTCAACATAATGTCCTCCAGGTTCATCCATGTTGCCATATGCTTTATGACTTCATTTCTTCTTACAGCTGCATAATATTCCACCGTGTGAATAGATCACAGTTTGTTTATCCATTCCTCTGTTGATGGACACCTGGGTTGTTTACAACTTTTGGCATTGCTGAATAATGTTGCTATGAACATTGGTATGCAGATGTCTGTTCATGTCACTGCTCTCAGTTCTTCTGGGTATATACCAAGTAGTGGTATTGCAGGGTCACATGGCAAGTCTATATTCAACTTCTTTAGAAACCGCCAAACAGTCCTCCACAGTGGCTGTACCATCCTGCATTCCCACCAACAGTGAAGAAGTGTTCCTATCTCTCCACATCCTCTCCAACACTTGTAGTTCTCTGTCTTTTTAATAGTGGCCATTCTGATAGGTGTGAAATGATATCTCATTGTAGTTTTCATTTGCATTTCCCTAATCATGAGTGAGCATTTCTTCATGTGTTTTTTTGCCATTTGTATTTCTTCTTTGGAGAAATGTCTTTATCCATAGCCTAAAATATGCTCAAATCTATCTTATCATAAAAATAAATATAGAATTCATCCTCTTTCCCCCTCAAACCCTTCCAGCTCTCCTCTTTCATTAGCTACAATCTTTTTGATAAGGACACAAAACATCCACGTTTTGTCCCCACCCATCCACATTTCCACATGCTATTATCTGCTTTCTTCCCCTACCACTGTTGATGAAACTACTGTTGGTAAAGTCTCCAGTATCTTTCCCATCACATAAAGCCGATGAGGGAAAGGTCATCTTACTTGATGTAATTTGGTATTGATGATTTACCCCTCCTTCATAAAATGATATTATCCACTGGCTACATCACTCATGTTTTGTTTTTCTATTATGCCTTTTACTCCTGATTCTCAATCTTTTTTCCCACTGGGAAAGACTTCAATATTTAGATTCCCCAAAATTCTATCTTTGATTCTCTTCTCCTCTCTCTATACTGTCCCCATATCTACCATCAATTTATATGATAAATCTTCAATTCTACAATTTAGACCACTTTTCTTGAGTTCCATACTAAACCAAATGGAATCTTGGCTTTATAACCATGGATTATTTGTGAACTCTAAAATTTCAGTGGTTTTACAAACAAACTTATCATCTTCTGAAACCATCTCCTATCTTTGTATGCCAAATTTCCAGAATCTCAATAGCCTACACTCAATTGCCTGAGAGAGAACCCCGTGGAACTACCCTTGATTTTTCCATTTTTTCAGTCCCAATATTCATCCCAAGCCTTGCTATTCTCTCTTTCACAAATTTTGAGAATACATTCACTCCTCAATCCAAATTTTCCATTTGTTAACAATAATTTAGTTAGGATTGTTTTACTCTTACCTGAACCATTTAATCTATCTCCTGAGATATCTCTCAGCTTCCATAGTGTTTTGAAATGAAACCCAAGCGGCACCCTTGAGGGGACGGATGAACAAAGTTTTATTATGCACGGGTCCAGAGAAGAATTCAGTCTCCAAATTCTGAGCCCTGTTTCTTGATTTTCATAAGTTTATATAGGAACACTAAGGGGGCAAATTCCTAAGCAAGTGGGCAGGCAGGGTTATAAAAGCAGAGGAGAGAGGTTAGCTTATCTTCCTACAAGCAGAGGGCCATTAGAGAGGAAAAGAGTCATTATCTGTTTAGAGTTGTAAATTTCAGTTCAAAGGGGCAGGCAGGGAGTGCTTATATTCCTGAGGTGGATTCCATGGAGAAAAGGGGAGGCAAAGGGGAGAAAGGGACCAAGGGGAGTTAATTTTCCTAAAGCTGTGGGTTTCTGCCATGAGGGCTTAGAGTCCCAGCACTTCCCTTATCAACAGTATGATCTGAATCATTTCTCCTAAACCTGATACATTATATCATTTCCTTGCTTACATGTATTTTTGGCTTCCTATTGTCTCCATAATAAAATAAAAGCATTTCTTTAATAAATGGAGCAGCATTTATTTTATGAACCCTGTAGCTCTGGGAACAGACCCACAACTTGCTAGTCACTGAACATCCCATTCTTTCTGGGACTACATTTTATTACTCTATTAGGTTGTTTCATCTGAAAGATATTGTCTTGTTCTATTTTTTTTTTTACAATATACACCATTCCTAATTCTCCTAATTCAAGACTTGCTCAAGGATTATTTTCTTTATGAAGACCATACAATCTTCATTTGCTTTTTTCCCCCTGAATTCCTATAAAGCTTCTTACTTAATTGTTGTTATTACTTATCAATACCCATTGTAATTAATATTTGGCCATCTATATTCCAGAATAGAAGATGAGCTCTTCCAGAACATGACCTATTTCTTCTTCTTCTTTCTATCCCCAGTGCTTAATTCCATAGCTTATGCATTCTAGATTCTCAAAATATTTATGCGTAATGAATACTAAATGAATAAGCTGGGATTCTGAAAATCCGAATATAGTTTTGATTTCAACTCTAATTTTGGTAGATTTAAGAGAAAACTACTCAAATTACTTTATCTTATTCTCTATATACATTGAAGGTTAAATGTACATCATTAGATCATGATTGTGGATGTAAGGGATCTTCTTAATATGGAAAAACGGCAATTTCATCTTTTGCTGGAAATTCTTTGGCAGCTCACCATTGTGTTTTGAATTAAGTAACCTCTTAAGCATGATGGTCAAAGGTCCTCCTTGATGTAGTATTTCATCTGGATTTCAAGCCACACTAAATAACTAGACTTCTAAGATTGGGGTGTGTATTTTTGCAATTTTTAATGTGCTCTTCCTATTACTCAACTGTCCTGTATTGCGAATTCCTTTTCAACCTTCAAATCTCAGTTAAAACATTGCTTACTCTATGAACTATGTTTTCTTCTTCCAGGTAGTGTTGTCAATAGCCCCATTTTATGTCCCCAGAGGAAGTCAAGCCACTTTTATTGCTAAATAAGGAAGAATTAAATAAATCATACAAGTACCTAACTAAAGATATCATTAAGAAGGAAACCAAAGAAAGAAAAAAAGAAGGTGTTTATCAAGAAAAATATCAGAATCAATTATTATAGTTAGGAAGAGTTTGGGATTGATTCTTGTTCAGGAAATGGATCTGGTTATGGCTTTTAAGGCCAAACAACTAGAAGGACTAGGAGTGCTTTCTATAGTTATACTTACTTCTTATATAAACCTGACTTTTTAAACATCCATTCCTTTTACTTAGTTTCAAAGGCCTTGAAACCTACTGCTTCTCTATGAATTAATGCATTGTTTCACTTTTCTTGGTCAGCATTATATACCCATAGACTTACCATCATTATTTATTACTGTGGTCTGTTAGTGTTACAGAAAATATATACTTGCTTTATTGATGTCTCATAGTTAGTGGGTATACATGGAGGATTCTTCTCTCGAGGAATGAGAAACAAATCTTAGAAACTAGTGTTCCTCTCTAGGACAACTTGTTTAATTTACCATATTGGAGTTGTCTGTTAAAGTCCAATTCTGTTTAGTCATTTGATGTGACTGCTTGGGTTGATCAGCTGTTGAATCCTAGTTCTATTTGTTTCACCATTGGAGTTTATCATCAATCACTGTTTTTAGTATAGTGGCTAATTATTCTTTGATACTTGTCTAATTAAAATTATTCCCTGATTATTTAACTAGAAAAAATGTACATATGTATATTTTATAAATAAGCACATACTTAGTGTTCTCATATATAGGAACATTCCTTTGTTATAAAATTAATTTTAAAAGGTAAACACATTAGTCTCAAAAGAAACAAATCCATAAATATTAGAAACATGAAAATGTTTTTACTCTCTGTATTAATTAACCTTGTTCTGGTAGTGTTAGCCAATAAAATTAGACAGGAATAAAAAATAAAAGTTATAAGTATTAGAAAAGAAAACCAAAATATTAATATTTGCACCAAACATGATTGTAAAAATCCAGAGCTATGTGTTTCTTCAAAGCGATTATTTCAGTAAGATTATGAATTACCAAATTGTTATTCAAAAATCAATAATTTTAACACATTCAAAGGATGTTAACAGTTGGAAAATATAGTGGGTTAAAAATCCTAGTTATAATACCCACAAAATAGTTACAAGAGCATCTAACATAAATAGGAAATTATATAATATGGTCTTTTGCAGCCTCTTTCTGTATAATACATTTACTATTTTATTAAATATAAACATCACCATTATTTTCTCAGTGATAAAGGATATTCTTAATAACTCATGTAAGAGAACAAGAGTTTTTTTTTCCTCTTGTTTCCCAAAAAACAAGAAATTTCCTTTTGTCTAGTCCTTGATGGTATTAAATGGCAATATCTGGATCAGTGTCCAGCGCAGAAACTGAAGCTCAGAAGGGCTTCAGCAGAAAATACCAACTCTGTGATGTTAGGAAAATCAATGTTATTGAAAACCTCAGCAACTTAATAAATCTAAAATGCTTCAAAAATTTAAAAGTGTAGCTTCAGTTTGTGTCTAATATTTCTATATGTTGGATGTGAAAAGTAAGTGGGGAGAAAGAATACTGTATGAGATTCATAATACAAGATTGGCTAAAAAACAAAAACAAAAGAAAAAAACGATGAAAAAAAAAGACTGACTTGGTGACATACACAAATACACACACACACAAATATCTATCCATTCACACATATACAATATTTTGTAAGTACTGGCCATATATCTACAAATATATTCTTTGACTAGAAAATTATACAATTCATTCTCTTTATGATAATTTGGGGGACAAGGGGAGTTGTTTTAGTTTGCTAAATGCTGCTAGGAGCAAATTACCAGAAATAGGTTGGCTTTTACATTGGGAATTTATTAGATTAGAGCAGGGGTTCTTAACCTTTTTTGTTGCACGGACCCCTTTGCCAGTCAGGTGAAAACCACGGACACCTTCTCAGAATGTAGCGGCAGATAGTTTTACGACACTCAACATTGGCATGTCTTTCAATTAAAATTTAGGATTATTCAAGATTATGTTTTACAACTTTCCTATAATTTCAATACCTGATAACCTAACACGGGTCAACATCTGTTTAAACGGTCATTTTTGGTAAACATTAAAAGATTCGAGTTTTCCCATGGCATCATAAAACTGTCTCAACCAACCTTACCAACCTTTTTGCAGGCAGTTATCCACTGCACTCAGAACATTCTCCATCAAAATAAAAGTCATACTAAGTCCACAGTATACTGTGTATTATTTAATAAATATCTCACACCCTCACCAACACGTCTCCTCAAGAATAATGTTTTTTTGAATTTTCAATTCAAGCTCACGGACCCCCTGAAGTCTTTCCACAGATCCTTTGGGGGTCCATGGGCCCCTTGTTAAGAACCCCCTGGTTAGAAGCTTACAATTCTGAAGCTGTGAAGATGTCCAAGTTGAGGCATCCTCAGAGATGCTGTCTCACCGAAGGTGATCCTGCTGGTGATCCTGGATGCTTGCCACGTGGCAAAGCACAGTGGTGGCTCTGCTGGTTACTGCCTTCTTGTGGCAGTTTGAAATTATTTTATGAATCCCATAAAGAGAAAGATCATACTTGGAAACTAAATCTGTTCCTGTGGGTGTGAGACTCTTTCCATTGGACTACATCAGTGAGGTGTGACTCAGGTTGAGTCTGGCCCTGTTTGCTGGGTCTGATATAAATGGAGACACAGAGGAAAAGGGAGCTCTGCCATATTTGATTCTGCCATGTGAGAGAAAGGAGAGACTCAAAGAGTTGAGGCCCAGGGAGAGATGAGGCCAGGAAAGCAGAGCAGCTGAGCCTGAGAGAGGAGGCCCAGAAAGAGACAAGCCCTCTGCCTGGTTGCCCACAGCTGAGCTTCGGGAGACGGTACAGCCCAGAGGGGAGGCAGAGACCAGGCAGAAGTCACCCTCCATCTTGCTTCACCACATGGCAGCTGACTTTGGTAAGAAAGCACCTCTTATGGTGCCTTGATTTGACCATTTCACGGCCTTAGAACTGCCAGTTTTTACCCCAAATAAATCCCGTTTATAAAAACCAACCCATTTTTGGTACTTTGCATTGGTAGCCCTTTGGCAAATGAAAGCACTTCCCCTCCAGGCTCACCTTCTCCCCGAGCTCAGCTGTGAGTGATCATGCGCACGGCAGGGTCCGTGTCTCTCCTCTCTCCTCTCTCCTCCGGTACTCCGTACTCGTTACTAGTTCTGCTTCTGGCTGCTCCGAGTCTGGCTCTTCTCTTTCCGGTTCCTCTCTGAAGTCCTGGGTTCCTTATCTCCATCTCTGTGGCTTTCTTTCCTTTGCGGCTTTTTAGTCCTCCATTTATAAAGGATTCCACCAAGAGGATTAAGACCCACCCTGGGCCCCACAATCTAACCAAAGACCCTAAACCGACATGATTTAATCAAAAGAGATCTAATCAAAAGGTCTGTTAACTGAATCTAATCGAAGTTCCCATCTATAATGGCTTTACAGGCACAGGAATGGGTTCGCTTTAAGAACAGAATTTTCTGGGGCCCACAAAAGACACAAATCAGCACAGGAGTGAAATGCAAAAGGACAAAGAGATAGAAAGGAGATGGGAGAAAACAAGGGGGGAAAGAGGAGAAGGGGAGATAGAGAAATTAAAGAAGGGGGAGAAGAAAAGAAATCCTTTAGAGGAGGAATCTCAAACTCAGATACCTGCTAAGCACAGGCTGTTAACGTAAATGAATTGGAGGAGGTGTAAGAAATATCTATGGCCAATACTTAGATAAAATGTAACTAAAGCATTTTACAATTCAATCAGTAAATAGAAATATTTATTTACTATTTTTGTTATCTGTTCATTTTTAAAATTTGGAACCAGAAACGTGAAGTGTTTTCTTCTGCATACTGTTGACAACATAAGGTCCTATATTTAACTTTATAATGGGTACTTTAGAATTCAGCCCGAGAGTGAAAGTTTTGTGCAATTTCAAGATTAAATAGAAACAAAATGTTCAAGTTGAAGAAGAGTTTCCAGATTGAAATAATTTACTTTTCATGAGACAAATTTAATGAAAAAAGAAACACATTGTTATATATAGAGAAAGTGAAAAATTCTAGATGCATCCTGGGGAAAGGAATAATTTCGGGAGAAATTCTAATTTATGGGATTCTCTATTTAGGTACTCATAAAACTTTGTAATGTTTGCACACATAGTTAGTAATTTACTTGAATACAAAATAAAGGAGTAGGAATTATTGAAGAAGAATATTAGAAAATAGAAAGGCATTTTAATTAGTCAGAATAGACAGAGATGTATTCTTAGATAGAGGTAGTTATAGATAAACAGTTAATTAGATGTAGGTAAAAAGTATGACGTTCATGTCAGCGAAAAGACAAGAGAGAGTATTATGCAACAATGTTCTGAAGTTGCTGCTTAAATTGGAAGTATATCTGATGGATGGGAGCTTATCTTTTTAAATTAATACTTTTTATTAATAATTTTTGTTAGAGAAGTTATTATGCAAGAAATATCATGCATAAAATATATAAAGTACAGAGCTTCCACTTACCACCCTATTTTTAACACCTTGCATTAGTGAGGTACATTGTTATAATTCATGGAAGAAAATTTTTCTAAATGTACTATTAACTATAGTCTTTCATTTACAATAGGGTGTGAGTCCTGCAACTTTGTTCTTCTTTTTCAAGATTGTTTTGCCAATTTGGGGCCCTATACCTTTCCAAATAAATTTGATAATTGGTTTTTCATTTCTGCAAAGTAGGCTATTGGAATTTTGATTGGGATTGCATTGAGTTTGTAAATCATTCTGGGTAGAATTAACATCTTGACAATATTTAGCCTTCCAATCCATGAGCATGGAATGTCCTTCCATTTATTTAGATCTTCGATTTCTTTTAGCAAAGTTTTATAGTTTTCCATGTATAAGTCCTTAACATCCTTGTTAAATTTATTCTCAGATATTTGACTCTTTTAGCTGCTATTAAAAATGGAATTTTTTCTTGATTTCCTCTTCAGACTGCTCATTACTAGTGTATAGAAACTCTACTGGTTTTTGCATCTTGATTTTGTACCCTGGTACTTTGCCGAATTCAGTTTTTAGCTATAAGAACTTTGTTGTGGATTTTTTTTTTCAGGATTTTTTGTATATAGGACCATGTCATCTGAAAATAGGGAACATTTTACTTCTTCCTTTGCAATTTGGATGCCTTTTATTTCTTTTTCTTGCCTAATTGCTCTGGCTAGAAATTCCAATATAATATTGAATAACAGTGATGACAGTGGGCACCCTTATCTTGTTCTAGATCTTAGAGGGAAAGATTTCAGTCTTTCTCCACTAAGTATAATGTTAGCAGTGGATTTTTCATATAAGCCCTTTATCATGCTGAGGAAGTTTCCTTCTACTCCGAGTGTTCTAAGTGTTTATATCAAGGAGGGGTGCTGGATTTTGTCAAATGCCTTTTCAATTGAGATGATCATGTATTTTTTCCCCCTTCATTATGTTAATGTGGTATTAATATTAGTTGATTTTGTTAGGTTGAACACCGTTGCATATCTGGGCTAAATCCCACTTGATCATAGTGTATGAATCTTTTAATATGCTCTTGGATTTGGTGTCTTAGTATTTTGTTGAGGAGTTTTGCATCTATATTCAGAGATATTGGTCTGTAATTTTCCTGTGGTATCTTTATCTGGCTTTGATATGAGGGTGATGTTTTCCTCACAGAATAAGTTAGGGAGTATTACCTCTTCAATTTTTTGCAAGAGTTTGAGCAGGATAGGTATTAATTCTTCTTAGAATGTTTGGTAAAGTCCCCCTGTGAAGCCATCTAAAGAAATAATGATCTCCACTAAAGGTAACCATATGGTTAATTAAAAATGACAGTACTATTTTCTCATATTTTCTGGTATATAACTCTACTTCTTTCAGGTGGTAAATTGCAAATGCATAAAAAAGTTATGCTAAATATGGTACAATTCAAGAAAAAATAATAAATATGAAAGTTGGCATTAACAGATGTATTGAAGGTCAGAAAAGGTACAAGACTACAAAGACTGTGAGTCAAAAGGTAGAAGGGAAAGTGAAATTCACTCACATGTTCGTAATTTACCAACCTCTTCCTTCCACTCTTCCCTGGATGCTGCACAGTGTTCTCCTGGACTCCAGAGTTTCAAAATAGTTGATTCAGGCAGTTTCTGCCTGTTTAATAGTTGTTCTGGTGGAGGGACTGATTCCTGGAGCTTCCTATTCCATCATCTTCCCACAATCCACTCTCCAGTTTTAGCAATATTCTACCTGTTCAAAAAAGTATGTGTATTCTCTGTTTTTAAGATTCAGGGTCATATATCTATATACACAGACACAGGAACAATGTTATTGATTATGTTGTCCAATTTTTTCTTAATTTTTTGTCTACTTAATCTATTATAGAGATAGGATAGCTAAAATCTGCCATTACACTTGTGATTTTGGCATTCCCTTCAGTAATTACATCAATTATTAGGTACATATAATTTTATTTCATATCTTCATGTGTAAACTTTTCCTTTTATTGTTCTGTAACATTATTATTGACTCGAGCAATTCTTTCTATTTCATTATCTATATTTTTATATTAATATATATACACATATTTTATTTTGATGAACAATTTCCTGCTATAGCTATTTCCCTCTATTCATTTTCAAACATCTGTGTCCCTATGTGTTAGTCATATCTCTGGAAAGAAAACAGCATTTTACTGGCTTTTTAAACCCAATTTAACCATCTCTTTAACTTTCTAGATATTTTAAAGGATTTTTAAGTTATGAATGGTATCGTGTATGTTTTAGTTTCTAATGGTAATTTCAGATTTGCAACCAGAAAACCTGCTCGAATCTCTAATTTGCAAAGTAATCTGTTTGTCTGGAAATTCCCCTGGGGGTATACTGTGCCTGTCATGTACTAGATTTTCAATAAATATTTGCTGATTGAATAAAATTAGTTTACTAGTAATTTATTTTCCTTACAAATATGATCATATGATGTACAAATAATGAGAGATTTATCTCCTCCTATAAATCCTGTATACCCACAAAGGTGAAGGAACTTTGACAAAGATATATCACATAAAGCCAGGGCTCCAAAAGACTACAAGCTTGAGGTAAGGGTAGATGAGAAACAAATTATTGTGCAAAAGATGAAAAGAAAGTTGCCCCTCTTGACCTTAGAGAAGAATTGAGTGGCTGGTGGATGTGAGGAGATTTTCTTCTGAAAATTTATAACTTCAAGTCTGTCAACTTGTGGATTTACAGTCAGAATTCAATCCATGTGGCCCGAGAAATCTAAAGTAGAGAATTTAATGTGATGTTGTCCTAGGGTGATTAGACAATCACAGAGGTAGTTTCTTGTTACTATGTAAGTGATCTGCTCTTCCTTTTTAGGTGCTTTTATAATATTTCTCTGTCTTTGATTTCTTAAATTTAACTATAATGTGCCTCAATGTGGATTTTCCCTTATCTCTCCTCTTTGAAATATTATAGTCTCCTTTAAACAGAAATTTTCACTTTTTTTTTAACTTCTAAAAATTTATCTCAATTATGTCTTCAGATATTTCCTCTTCTCCATTTTTATTTCATGCTCATTCTTGGACTCCTATTACTATTACCTGGATGTTAACACTTCTGCTTCTATACATTCATCTATAAACCATATCTCTTCAATTTTCTATTCTGTTTTCTTTCCCTTTATCTTTTCCTTCTTTCTTGTATGAGATTTTCTCATTCCTCTCTTCCAGTTCACTAAATCATTATGCTAATAGAGCCATTCTACTTTGACCAATTTGGTATTTATTAAATCCAATATATTTTTATTTTATTTCATCATAGTTCCATTTTTTATTTTCTATTACTTGTTTAAGGTTGATAATACCTTTATTTATTTCAACATGCTTACTAGGCTCATTTAACACCTTTTTTGTACTTTTCAATCGAGTATTTCTTTTTCATTGAAATGGCTGTTCTCTTTAAGTGCCTTTCTTTGGCATCTGTGCTCATTTTCCTCTAAGGACATCAGCTCCTCTGTGAAGCACTATGTATGAGAGAGGACTGGATTCCATTATGTGTCAGCCACAGTGGCCTTTTAAAGTGGGGACTGAATGAAATCTATAGTGAAGGGGAAAACCCATATTGATCATCTCCATTGGTGCAGAAAAGGTACTTGACAAAACTCAGCATCATTAAAAATGGGCAAAAGACTTGAATAGACATTTCTCCAAAGAAGATACACAAATGTCTAAAAATCACATGAAAAAATGCTCATTATCATTAGCCTTTAGGGAAATGTAAGTCAAAATCATGATGAGATACCATTTCACATCCCCTAGAATGGCTACCATCAAAAAACAAATACAGAAAATTACAAGTGTAGGATGTGGAGAAATAGGACACTCATTCATTGATGTTGGGAATGTAAAATGGTGCAGCTGTGAAAAACAGTTTGGAGGTTCCTTAGAAAGTTAAGTATAAAATTACCACATGACCCTACTTCTAGGGATATACTGAAAAGAAATGAAAGCATAAACTCAAACAGATATTTGCATACCAATATTCATAGAGGCATTATTCACAATTGCCAAAGATGGATGTAGTCCAAGTGTCCATCAACCAAGGAATGGATAAAATGTGGCATATACACACAATGGAATATTATTCAACTGTAAAAAGGAAAGAAGTTCTGATACATGCAACAACATGGATGAACCTTGAAGATGACATATTGAGTGAATTAAGACAGACACAAAAGGACAAATATTGTATGAACTCACTGATATGAAATACTTAGAATAAGCAAACTCATAATGTCAGAGCTAGAATATTGCTTACCAGGGGCAGGGTGCGGGTAGGGAATGGGAAATAAGGCTTAAAATGTGCAGAGTTCCTTTTAGAATGATGCAAACACTTTGTTAATGGATGATGGTGATGGTAGCACAACATTTTGAATGTAATTTACAGTACAGAACTATATATCTGAATGTGGTTAAAAGGGGAAATGTTAGGTTTTATATATGGTAATAGAATGAAAACTTAAAAGAATCATGGAAGTGCACTACACAAACAGTGAACCAAGTTAAACCATGGACTATAGGCTAATAGTACAATTTAAAAGAAGTTCTTTCATCAGTTGCAACAAATGTACCACACTAATGCGGGATGTTAATAATAAGGTGGGATGTGGAACTCTGTATTTAATGCATGATATTTCTGTAAACCTACAACTTCTCTAATAAAAAAATAAAAAATTAATAAACCTTAATAAATAAACTTCTACCATAAATTGGAGGAATTTGACCAGCAAAACCCAGCAATACAAAGACTTATGAGAATGCAAAAGTGACTCAGCAAAACTGAACCTAGGTGTTGACTGTAATTCACTGCCCTCAGAAAACAGAATGGAAATTAGCCAGATCAAGTCATTAGAAATATAGCCTCCTCATATCAAATTAATTTCATTTGAAAAGTAAGCTATAAAGATACTCTTGTGATTTGAAACTCTCAGTATACTTGATGATCACTTGTACTTGGGATGATGATGGAATCTTAGAAGATGAAGCCATGAAGAAAAAAGAGACATTGTATATTAAAATTGTCATATTAATTTACAAAATAGAGTTTCAGAAATGTATAACATCCCAGCAGAAGAGTAGGAAATGAGAAAATTTAGACTTTTACCTAATTGGAAGGAATTGAAACAAAAAAGAGAAGGAAAAGAAAAATATATATATAAGCTAGAATTTAAAATTTTTATAATACCAGAGTTACCCAGAGGAAACATGTTTTTTGGTATTTGTCTGAGTCATTGACAAAGTTAAAAATACTTGTACCAAAATAAAAGCTTGCATAAACTAATAACGAAATAAAACAAAAATTGGCTAGATCATAAATCAACTTTTAACACTAAAGAATCAATATAATATAGGTCACTTTCTGTGACCAGAATGATATTAAATTACAAATGAATAGCAAAGATATGAATTTTTAAATTTCATAAACTTGGAAATTTAAAATCCTCATTCTAAATAACTCCTAATATAAAGGAGATATCATTCTGGAAATTAGGAAATAATTAGAACTGGATAATAATAAGAATATTGCAGACCAAAAATACTACAATGCTGTTAAAGCTGTATTTAGAAGGAAAATTTTTAGCCTGAAATGGTCATATTAGATGAGAAAACTGTGTTAAAACCCTAACTATCTTAATCAATAACTTAGAAAATAAGAATATAAACTACCCAAAATAGAAAGAAGGGAAAAGTAAAGAGCAGAAAATGATGAAATAAGGAAATAAAGATATAATCAGGAGTTGATGGCCCATGCAGCACCGTGAGCTGGCGCGGCAAGATGATGCAACAAGGGGAGACAAGCAGACACAGAAAAACACACAGCAAATGGACAGAGCAGGCACAAGCAGCAAGGGGGGGGGGGGAAAAATAAATAAATAAAAAAAAATAAATCTTAAAAAAAAAAAAAAGATATAATCAAGGATATGGAAATATCCACAAATCTTATCTTTGAAATTTTAAGTTTTCTAGAAAGACTAACCAAGTTCAGAGAAAGAGAGAGAGGCTAAATAAACAGCATTAGAAACAAAAGGGAGGTCATAGCTACAAATAGAGTAGAAAATAAAGTTGTTCCATTTTTTGGTTGGGTGTGAATGCCAGGTTGAGAAATTTTAAATTATTTGGGAAGAGACAGGGGAGAAACTTTGAAGATTCGGAGTAAAGGGCTGATATAATTATATATGTTTTAAAAAAATATAACTGGCACCATTATATTTGGATGAAAAGGAGAAGAAATCCAACTGTTAAATGACATAGTTAATTTGAAAACTAATTAGGGCCTGAATGTTTGGGTTGCAGGGGATTTCAAATGAAGGTAGAGATATAAGCCAAGATATTTCAAATATGTTGAATCTATGTGAATATTCCTTCTGTTGGAGGAAAAGATTCAAGAGAAAGAAATATTTTGTTTTACATAGGTTAGGCTTGATTTATATAAGTTAAAATTTTCCATTACAGTCATAATTTTGGCCAGGAAATAGTTGGAAATATAACAACTGGTGTTTGGAATCAATTTTGAGCATGGATTTGGGGGGCATCTATATAGAAGAAAACTGAAGCCATGAGAACTGTTGCTAGGATGTGAGTGAGTGTAGAGGGGTAAGGGAGCACTCCAGGAGCGGGAGCACCTGCTGAACTGAAAACCAGTGTCCTCACCTGGTTTTACTCCAGGAAAGCCCTCCTTTTTCATTCTCTTAAAATGACCTTATTACTTTTCTACACTAGATGCAAAAGGATATTACATAATGCACCTAGCCTGTAAGAGATGCTTAATATGGTTTATAAGCAAATAAATACAAGTAAGTATCTCCAATCAAAAGAAAACAATACAATTATTTGGTTAACTGTTTGGATTTTTTTTGCATTATGTTAAAGCTATATTCATTAATGCCTACTTGAAATTTTTTAATGGAAAAGGTAGCTATTTAAAGGGCTCACCAGGATAGAACCCTGTCTTTAAGATGAATCATAGCGAGAAGACACTTTTGAATATATATCGTTTTCTTCTATCACCAGGAAAACATAGGGTCATAAATCCTGATTCTCTCATATATTACAGGAACATTAATCATGTGTAACTTGCACAATCACCATAATGCTTGTGTGTATGTATGGTGTATTGCATACACACACTTGCACACGCATGGCTGTCTTTACTATTGCTATTTTAAATAAATTTTCTTGTAAATAAGCAAGAACATTTTTACTCATCCTGATACACCAAGAGACAGTGTTAAATTCTGAGTTCTACTACTTGTGGTCTGTTTGATGATAAATATGTTTCAATGTGCCTCAGTTTCCTAATCTGTAAAATGAAAGGACCCAGAATGGATCATTTGTTTCCAAACTTAGATCCATATCAGAATCACACAAGGAGCTTTTTTAGCCAAATAGTCCCAGACTTACTAAACTTCAGAATTTCTTGACTTGGGAACTGATTATTTTATATATATATATATATATTTATTTATTTATTTATTTATTTTAATTTTCCAGGTAATTTTAGTGCAGTCAGTAAAATGATGTTTGAGCTCAAATAATTTAAATAGTACCAAAGACCTTGTCCACCCTAAAGCTCTATCTTCTCCAGAGAATGAAATTTATAGATATAAGATGACAGCAAGTAATGTAAATATTTTCACACTCCATTGGCTCAATTCCCTGATAAAAATGACAAGTATACAATATAACAATAAGAAGATCATCATAAAAACATAAGTTGTTAGTTGATCCACAGTATTGAAGCATTGTTTCATGGTTTTGTTGGATTTTATTTAGATGTAGCCCAAATACTTGGACAGGAGGAGAAAACATGTGATGTGCCATATAGAAGATGTTTAGAAATTAAATTTTATCATAATCTAGCTAATCATCAGCACCATATCTGGGCCTCTCTAATACATGTTCCCAAGCTTCACCCTTGGAGGTTTTTATTGGGTAGGTAAGAATATTTCAGTGAGTTTTAAACTGTCACTTTAAGAATTATTTATTTCTGTTAATAAGTAGAAGTAGCACTTAGGAAAAGTCACTGTCACCTTGTTTTCTAGACACAAGCCTCTTCAGTGCACCTTTGAAGTCCTTGTTTCTCAGTGTGTAGATGGCAGGGTTCAACGTGGGGGTAACCAAGTTGTAGAAGAGGGTAAGGAATTTCCCTTGGTCCTGAGAAGAATCATTCCCTGGCTGCATGTACATGTAGATAATATTCCCGTAGAACAAGGAGACCACAGTGAGATGGGACCCGCACGTGTTGAAAGCCTTCCTTCTTCCGGCGGCTGATTTGATTCTCAGCACCGCTAGGGCAATGTAGCTATAAGATATGAGGATGAGCGACAGGGGCACCAGGACAATTATGACTGATAAGATGAAGACAGTGCTCTCCACAGCCACCGTGTCCACGCAGGCGATTTTTATCAGTGCTGGCATCTCACATAGAAAGTGCTTCACCCTGCATCTCCCACACCGCGGCAGCTGCATGGTCACTGGAGACATAACCAAGGAGTTGAGGAGCCCGACACCCCAGGCCACAGACACCAACGTCCAACAGAGTCGAGGGTGCATGATGACAGAGTAGTGGAGCGGCTTGCAGATGGCGGCGAAGCGGTCATAAGCCATGACTGCCAAGAGGACACATTCAGTGCCACCCAGTCCCAGGAACACGAAGAGCTGGATGGCACAGCCCGTGTAACTGATGGTCTTGTCTGGGCCGCCTAAGTTGAAAAGCAGCTGGGGGATGGAACTGGTGGTAAAGCAAAGGTCTAAGAGGGACAAGCTGGTAAGGAAGAAGTACATGGGTGTGTGGAGGCAGGGGTCCAGGCGTGAGACCAAGATAATGGTGATGTTGCCCATTAAGGCTACCACGTAGAAGAGGAGGACAAACATGAAGAGGGTCTGCTCTAGCCTGGGTCTGTCAGAGAAACCCAACAAGATGAACTGTTCCTGGCAGCTCTGGTTGGTCATGGCAGTGGACAGTCAGTACGTGTCTGCAGGGAAGCAGAGAGGAACACACCAAGTTCAGTTCTGAAGCTTTAGCTTCAGAGACACAAGGGGGATATTAAGTAACCATGCACGATAATTACAAAAAATTTCAATATGCTGTTGGGGATACTGAGCATATGTTTTAGGAAGAATACTTCTTTTTATTGGCTTCTTTTATTTCTCTTTGAGTACCAAAGAAGTAGAAATCATTGTAGACTATTTGGAAAATATAGACATATATTAAAAACAGGGAAAAATTACCCACACCCCAGAAACAACCACTCTTACTTTGTTGATTTATGTTCTTTTAATCTTCTGAGTATATATCATTTAACACAATCTAAATCATGGTATGTTTAAAGTTTTATGTTTTGAATTTTCTCGTTCAATATCAGATGTGAGATTTTGCTTTGGTTTAAAAATTCTATTAAAAATATTTAACTGTGCCATTGACTGTACACTTTAGATAAACTGTATGGTTAATGAACAAAAAAAATTGTTAACATCTGTATAACATTTCATAGCTGTGTTGTCATTTATCCAAACATTTACCTATAACTGGTAATTAAGATATTTCCAATGTTTTAAAGGTCTTGATAGATTATGGAAGTGTCTGTTTTACTGAAATCTAACCAGCATGTTTTCCCTACAATCTTTGTCAATCGTTTGGTCCAAAGTATCTCATATTGCTTAAACATGAAGTTATTAGCAGCAAACTTGGTCAATTTTTAAATATTTTTTAGTTCATTGCATTTGGGATAACATTTCTTTGTCAATGAGTTAGCAAGTCACACGTCAGAGAAAAATCTATCAATGTGACTACCAAACAATGCCTTTTTGCATAGCAATGAAAAAAGGAGTAATAGTTTATGTCGTTTTACTCAATAGAATTCAAGGCATAACTTTTCAAACTTTTTCAACAGTTGACTCCACAACAGATAATTCCACCTATCTTTATATGAAATTCTTATTTTCCCTGCCTACAAATATATACTCTCACATTTCATGAGATCAAAAGTTTGTGAAAGTCAGAATTATGTAGTTTTTGATGACGTGTATTTAACAATTTCTTCTTTTTGTGAATGATGTTTATACTGATACTTTTTACCTGAACATAACTGAGAGGTAGATCTATTATTCTTCATCACAGCAAATTTTTCAAATGTTATAAATACCAAAAATAAACTTGGTTTTTAAAAGTTTAATACAGAGAATGCTATCATACTGCTTTTTAAAAAAATAGTATTCTTTTACCCCCAAGAAAGAGCTAATTGTCAAATAAGCAAAATTCCAGGTAAATCAATTTTTCATGTTCCAAACTGTTAGATAAACTCAAAAGTCATAAATATGGGCTTTATACAAACATTTCTATGCTGAAGAAAAATCCCAAAAGCCTTTAATGCTTGCTAGAACCAAGGATTCCCTTGATTGCATTTTATAATTAGAGAAGTAAATGTTTTAGGCTTGTCGGAATGTGTCCAAGCCAAAATCAGATCTTTTGAAACACTCAAAGATGACTTTATGACTTGTCAAAAGAGAGGACATATCTAACCATCTTAGATTGATAACGATGCTTCCTGAAGAACTTGTCTCAACACCCTGCCGGTGGTCTTGTGAAATAACTTCATTACCTTGCAAGGTCGCCGTGAAGGCACAGCTTTCAGTGCCATTTGTGCAAATTGCCATCCTCTCCATCTCTGTACCAGCATCTGGTACGTACTGATATCTTTACACACCATTATATAAATGTTTGTAGAAGTGCCTGGCTCATTATAAACTATGCTACAGATCTTAATCTGCGCCATCAGAAGCAGGAAATGATAAGGCCTGTGTTGTAACCACCAAGAGGAGGCCTTTTCCCAGCCGTGTTGGTAGCAAAGGCAGAAACCGTTCGGGCAGTTGAAATGAACTATGGCTGGGTAGGCGGCCTGGGACTAAACCTCAGGCCTGGAAGTTCTGCTCTAAGTCATCCTAAAAGGGATCCGCGGGCGTCCTCCCAAGGTCGCCTTGAGGAACTGGGTAGTGCGCGCGCCGCGTCCTGCTTTGGTGCCGGCGGGGACCTGTCGGGGTTCAGGCGGGCGGGGACCTGTCGGGGTTCAGGCGGGCGGAGAAGCTGCGCTTGCAGCAGCCGCGGGAGACGCGGGGGCCACGGCTGCAGGGCCCGCGGAAGCCGCGGCCTTTGAACTTCTGGAATTAGGTTTGGCAGAACAAGGCCCCCTGCAGGAGCATGCGCTGTAAAGCGCGCCTTGGTCGTGTGAATGCAGAGCCTCAGGCCGTGGCTGAAAGGAAGCCCAGGGTATTCCCAGCTGATGTAATTCTGGAGCCCGGAGAAGTTGTTCGGCCAATGACGGAATTTCCTGATCAACGTCACTGAAGATTAAAAATTTCAAGGCCACCTTTGTTCCTACAGGACCATCTTTGCGGCATATATTTCCTGGAGAAGTAACGTTGTTAACGCTTACTCTCGGGACTGTGTGGATTGCCGTATCTCTTTCCAGACATTGCATACTTTGAGATCCTTTGACTCATTTAATGATAAGTAAAACTTGAACACACAAAACATAATCTCAGTGATCACCTACTTTTTCTGGCCATTCTTGAATTGGAAAACAAGATGAAGAAAAGTATTTAGCCAAGATAGAATTTTTCCTATGGAGTACTTATTCCAGTCTAGTGTGAGGGAATGCAACAGAGTGAACTGTTACAGTAGACAAATATAACAGAAATTCTGCACTCTTTTGCTTTAAAGGAGGCTTTCCGAGACATTTTTAAGTATTTTAGAAGCTCTGGACTGAAAATCATGTCATTCTGTCATCTGACACTCAAAGGCTGTCAGACCTAGGTTGCTTTGATTTTTGTCACATGAGAATGTAAAAGACTAAAATCTCTAAGTCAGAAAAATTAGTGGTTATTATAAAGAACTGTATGCAAAAATAAATTGGGAAACTTAAAAAATAAATAAATAAAAGGGATCTGCAAATAAATATGTTGCTACAGCCTGAGGTTAGAGACGTTAGGTCGACCTGTACAACTTTGAAATAAAAATTTGAAAAATATTTGAGAATATTTAAACTAAAAACTAATTTCATATTTAATGGATTCTTATGAAGCTGTTTTATGCCAAACTCTGTGTTAACTGCTGGAGATATAACAATTACTGAAAAATATAGCAATTGACCTCATTGATGTATAGTCTCTTAGGAGAAATAGACATTCATCAAAAACCCAAAACAAATATATAATCCTTGTCAATATTATTGTGCCATTAGTGCTAGGCACTGTGCTAAGTGCTTTTATGAACTGTTTTATTTAATCTTCATAACGGAATTAGCGGTATAGAAGCATTAGGTAACTTACCAAAGCACACAGCTAGGAAGCTGTGGATGTAGTGTTCACATCCAGGCCTGTTTGACTCGCGAGACAAGTTTCTAAACACCATGGAGCTAAAACAGAAAGATACTGTAATAAGCCATGACGCCGATATCACTCACTAGATTCATGAGATGAACTGAGTCCTTTAATTACTGGTTTGGTCCCAACTGAAGAAGGTCAAAGAAGTCTATGTAAGATAGATCAAAGCTAATGAAATATCTCCAAATGTCAAAGTTTCCTAAAGCAAAGAAAACAATACATGATTATTCATCAGCTCAAAATTTGTTAGATTTTAAATAAAAAAATAAATTCAAACATAATATTGTTATGGGTTAAGACAAACTGCTAAAACTAGCATTTTTTGTGTGAAAACTGGACCTTGTATATACGGAAAACAAATTTTCAAAAGAATATGACTGAATTTATTAGAACAATGTGACGTGTATTGCCCATGATCAAAGCGTAAAATAGTTCAAATATGCAAAAAAAAACCTTTAGTTACAATTTTGCAAATATGTAAATCAATAAGTATAGCCAGAATATACTATACGTATATATAAGTATATATATACATTATGTAAAATAGAGGAATGCACAGGGTGAATGTGGCAGATGCTGTAGGTTGCTCATATTTTTTCTCTTCTTACTTACTGATTATAAATTTTCTTCAGGAGTCAGATGGGTGAACTGTGCTCAGACATATGGGAATAATTGTGATTTTTTTTCCCTAAGGCAATTTTGCTAATCATATTATCCTTCATCTATAATGGGTTTGGAAACATTAGAAAGTTGAGGTCAATCTTGACCACACAAGAGTTAATTGCTGACAAGAGTGGAGGTGTGTGATTGGAAGAGAGGTGGAAGGAAAGCAAGAAGACAAGAAGGAGTACCTAAATGGACTGGAACACAATATGGTAGCTTGACTATATCACAAGAGTTACACAATAAATGTAACTTTATTATTATTATAAATAATAATAATAATAAAACAGCTGGTGGTATCAGTGAAAGCTTTACCTACAGATACTAAAATTGCTGGATCAAGAAATCAAGATATAAATATATATTTAGTATTATTACAATGAACTAAAATCAGAAATAGTTACTATTTCATACTTGGAGTGTGCACTTCCATGTGGGAAAGTAAGTATGAAATTTTTGTTTATGATAAACCTTTTCGTGCTTTTTGTATCTTTACCTTTTGCATCTATTACTTTGATAAAAATTCATATTTTAAAAATAAAACTTAAAATTTTTCTTAGAAAGAACATATATAGGTGTGCATGTACATATGAAATGTACAAGCAATATATTATGACAGTTGTTTCAAAATATAAACATACATTTTTCAAATCATGGCTCGACCCTTACCTGTGTGGTTTTTTTTTTTTTTAATTTAAAAAATTTTCCCTTTCTGTTCTTTTTATTTTCCACTTTTACCTGTTGTATGACTTTGGTCAAGACATTTAACTGCTTTCTGTCCTCACTTTCCATATCTGTGACTAGAAATGTTAAAGTACATATAGTGTAAGGCTGAGATTATATGTGTAATTATATTGGACAGCATATTAACTTATATAGTAACAATGTAATAAAGACTAGTTATTATTTTGTTCCTATTATTAGTAATATTTTCATTAAATTGTTCTCCTTCTCCTTTTTGGGTTCCATGGTAAACTCTTTTGTACTCCACTGTGACGTGGAACCCAACAAAAGATGATATTTCAAGATTGAAAATAAGCGAAAGTATCAAATGCTGCCAACATGGCCCATAAAAAGAAATAACAGCAGCATCAATACTGTATTGCACGATTTCTGAGTTTTCATTCTCCTCTCACTTTGGATCCAATTCACTACAGACATTACTTTGAGTGATCGCATCCTTTTCAAATACCATTCATATGTTGGCGATTACGAAATTAGTCGCTCCTGGGTTTTTCTTCTGAAATAGAGTCCTGCACATTCACTCTTATCCTGATAGCTGCACTGGGGTTAGCAATATTTAGTGGAGAAATAAGCAGCCTAGTGGTAACGAGCCCTGGCTCTGGAGCCAGAATGGTTGCAGATCCCAGCAATGCCACTGAGCAGCTAAGAGACCTTGGGCAAGTTACTTAAATTCCCCATGCCTCAATTTTCTCATCTGCAAAACGGGGATAATAATAGTTTCTGCTTCAGAGAGTTGTTTGGAGGATTAAATGAATTAATATTTGACCTGCTTATATCCTGGTTAAGAAGACTGCCATCAAACAAAATAAATGTATTCAACTTTGTTGAATTATTTACTAGAACCTTCTCAGTCTTTCAGGGGAATTGGTTCTAGACAGGCCCACATATATCTGCTGCAAAGCCTCTTTCTCAGGCACATTGTCAGGGCTATGGGAAATTGTTAGGCTCAGAACACAAGAACACTTTTAAGGACCTGAGATACAATAGGTTCTGAAATCTGGGGATGAGGGATGTCATGGACTCATGGATGGCTCTGGCTCGCTGTTCCCTTCCACCTTCACCCTTGGTCTTCACGTGCTCAGTTCTGGGGAAGGCAGTAAAGATAATGGGCAAGTTCACTGTGGTGAAACCCATATTCCTGTGAGCTGAGGCTCAGTCTCGGTGCAGCTCTGAGGCCTTAGAAAATTATATCCACATGAGTGTCTTTACCTGTCCAGAGGAGATGGGCAACACCACCTCTGACACTGGTGTAAAGATACAGCAGCTGATTTATGAAATGCTTGTTTCGTCCTCCTAACAGTTACCTTCCTTGGCAGTGCTCCCGGCCACACGTGGCTCAAGGATGCTGGGCCTCAAAGGAGGGTAATGTGTGGTGTTTGCATCCCCCATCCCCAGCTGCATAAGGCAGCAAACGAACCAGAGCTGTGACGGCCCCTGCGCCCTCGGAACGTGAGGGATTCCTTTGGCCTATAATCGTTGGGAGGAGAGGCATGGAGCAAGTGTCGATTTCAAAGTCCCTTCTGCCTGGCCATGTCTGCGTTCTTATTGACTTATTTCTCCTCTCCCAGTTATTGCCTGACCCGCCACCACAAACAAGACGGCTTTGTCTTCTTAATTTTTAAATTTATTTTTCATCAATTGCCTTCTCTTTATTTACAATTTACCCACCTTGTCTACTCTATCCTTTTTTCAAAAGTCCCCAATAGTTTAGTCAATTGCAGGCGTCTTACTTGCACAGAATGAAAGGCTGGGGAGTATTTTTGGAAAAAAAAAAAAAAAGAACAAACAAAAAAAGCCCACAGACAAGTGTCTACCATATAATGACATCCGACAAACTCAATAGGCTTTCCCAATATCAACATAAGAACCTGATTCCACTTTAGCTCAACTAAGTGAAATCTTAAGCTGTGGTGAATCAGGGCTGTTACTGGTGAATTCTCAAATGTCTGAAAGATTTTGTCTTATCAACTTTTCTTTATCTCCGTTAAAGTATTTGAAGACAAAGGAAATATTTTGAAAAATTTTGTATCCATACTTATATCAAATCTTATGGGTCTTCTACAAAGAGATTATTATCATGATCTAAATATGGCCTAAAAAAAATGAAAGCTGATTATTTATACCTAGGAATTTTGGTATAATGTTACATTTTTTTACATCATCTTCCATAAATGGTGAATATGTAGAATTCTTGGAGATTAAGAAGTTTTGTGTGGAGATCCAGGAATCTGAATTTTGGCAGTCTGGAATTTTATACGTGTGGACTAAAAAGTACTTCATGTGTCTGTGTAAATTATACTTTTATTATTTATCTGGCCTGTTTATATTATCTACCATATTACAAGTTATGTCCCAGTCCAGTATTTTCCTTATATAATTGTCCCTACTGCCCTTATTTCCTTAGATACTTCAAAGAAAAATACAGACGTTAATCATGTTAATAAATATGACTCCCAATCATATTTTAAGGTTAATAGATAAGAAGGACAGGGGAAGGAAAAAAATCAGGTTATTGTTAAAAAAATAATTAAATCATTAAAATGTAACTTGCCTCCTTGTAATGTCTCCATGGGGCAATCTGTCAGGAGTTAGTTCTGCTCTAGTTCTTTTTATCTTAGTCTTTTTCTCTCTTCTGAAAATCAGTTTTAGTCCTAGGAAGCTGGTGAGTGGTCCCTGGTCTTGAAGATATTTGCCCTTCGGTGACTTCACCTTGCACCTTTCTCCTGAACTTGCACAAATGATCTATAAGAAGCCTACTGTGAAAGAGCAAATGTATGATTCACATCTAAATCCCAGTCCTTAGGCACTTTGACCCTCCGCTTGCATTAAGCTGAAACCCAGTGGCAGAACTCCTGTTAAATCTGTGCACTTTCCATTTGTGAAGCCATCCTGAGGCCCTTAGGCTTTGGCATACCCCACACCAGGAGTCTGAGGTCAGATCCTCAGACACCTAAAGGATGGTTCTGAAGTAATAAAGACCATTTATACTTTAGAATTTTACTGACTGTCTCAGATTGGGGAGCTAAAAATGTTTTATTCTCATCACTGAAGCCTTTGGGAATATATGTTTCATTCAAGTAATTAAAGTAGTTAGCTGCTCTGTCCAGAAAGGAAGACCACTGGGACATATCTGAGAAGACGTCAACATTGAGCTTCCCTTTGACTTTGAGTGTGTCTGGGGGATGGGATGGGGAGCTTGTCTTCATTCCAGATTAGGTGCCTACCTCCTCTAGCTCATCTCTGAGACTAAGGAAATCCAGCCAGGCAAGACCACTCCAAAAGATTTTAGGGTTCTTATAGGCACCAGGAGTTTTAAGCATTTTTGTTTTATAATGATTTCAAACTTAGTATTTATTTTGATGCTCAAATCCTAGATTTGTCTAGTGGGAACCCCCTGCAATTTGGATTCTGTCCTTTTTTAAAAAAAAAAAAAAAAGCCTTTTTATTTTGAACTGATTTTAGATGTACAGAAGAGTTTGCATTATAGTACAGATACCCTTCACTCGGCTAATGTTAAAAGTTTACAGAACCATGGTTCTGTCTCCTTTTGATATATCCCCATGATACTTTAAAAGCTTCCCTACTTTTAGCACAAGATATCCCAAACTAATCTTAAACTTTCCTTGTCCCAGCCCTGGAATTAGCCATTTCTCCAAGGGGCTCCGATTCACAGGGATCCGTGGCCGTGGCCTCCACAGCGTAAACTCAAACTCCTTTGCCCAGTTGCCAGGTATGAGCTGGTACTCAGACTTAGAGACCAGGGAATGACAAGGAGACTAGTTCCCACTGAGGAAGGACCTACATTGCCAAAGCAGTGATATCAATTGAGCCTTCATCTTGATCTTTGGTAGCAATTTTCTCAGAAAAAGGCACTGCAGTCATTTGCCAGGATAGATGTACACTGGGGAAGGGGAATTCTCATATTTATGCTTTAACTTTTCTTTTCTTTTCTTCTGCTTGCTCTTAGACTGTAAATATTTTAAATTTTAGATCTTCACTATTTTAAATTATTTATTGTCTGTTTGATTTGTCATGGACTGTGTAGGTTCAGTTGAATTTTCCTACTGTTTAGTTAGTGGAATATCTTTTATTCTCCAGCATAAATGAAGTATTTATAAAAATGATGTCATGCCAGGTCAAAAAGCACATCTCAAAATATTTCAAAATGTAGCATCATACAGATCCCATTTTCTGACCACATCATAATTAGGTTAGAATTAATGATGAAAAGGTAAATAAAAGTCCACATGAATCTGTAAATAAAAATACTTAATTCTAAATAAGTCTTAGGTCAAAGTAATCTTAGAAAGAAATTTATACCCTTACAGAAATATATTTAAAAGTATAAAGGCTAAAAATTAATTACTTAATTTCTAACTTAGAGATGAAAGAAGATTAGAGATAAAAGTATAAAACTTCTGATATCTGCTCAAAGATGTAAAGAGCTTGAAAGAGTGTCACATTCACCTGTAAAATAAAATTTTTAAAAATTTGAAAAACGAAAATTCACAAATTTTACTAAACCAGTCAGAGTGCTAAGTTCTTAATCTAGCTGGCCCAGATTCTGGAGAGACAGGGGCCTTCAGGAAGAGAGGAGATGACACTGACTTAGGTGGGCAAGACACATCCTACCATCTGTAAGAAGAGGTCAGTGAGGTGATTGGTGAATTGGTGGAAGCTGGTTGAGTGTGCACTGGCAAGAGTGAAGCATTTGAGCTCCAAATACAGAAGGAGTTCACAGCACCTTGCACACATTTTCTCCACAAATTCCACTGGGCATTCAAAGTAAAGACCGGGAGAGTCCAGCAACAGTCTCACTCGTGCAGCAGAACTGGGAATGTGAGAAGCTGCTGCAAAAGGGAAAAGAAATCCTACCTGCACCCCTCTCCCCACTTTTCCTGGGGGATGAGGGGAAACACTTAGGTTGTGTGGAGAAAGGCAAGGAACACTATTGTCCTTATGTGCCCTTAAGGCGCTGGTGAAATGCCATTAGAGCTGGGGGAAGGAAACAGAAAATCTGCTCAAACCCTAGTGGAAGGGTGAAGATACAGGCGGGGTTCAGAACTATAGCAAGCATGGAGCAGGATCCCTAAAATGACCACATCCCCAAGACCCAGGGACATGGCACCCCTCTCAGCCTGGCATTTAATCAGAAAAAGTCCACTGCCAGGATAACAAGTGCTGAGTAACAAGTAACTGGCAAGAACTGGACCCTCTGTAGAGCAAAGGGAAGACATAAGACTGAGGTTGGTGCAGACATTGGAAAATAATCTGGCAAGCCAACCCTCATCCTAAACATAAAGTATCTGAAAACTAACCTAAATTTGATTAGATTTACAGAAACTTGCATGCTAAAGGCCTCCAGAAGAAAAGGTGTACCTGATCCTAGGGGGAAAGCATTCAGTCTTAGACCCTGAGGTTATGGGTGTCAGCTGTAGGTTTCTTATAGGTGCCCTTTATCAGTGTAAGGAAGTGTCTTAGTCTGCTGGGCTGCCAAAGGCAATATACCAGAAGTGGGCTGGCTTTGACAACGGGGATTTATTACTTACAGGCTTACAGTTCTGAGGCCATGAAAATGTCCAGATCAAGGCAGCATAAGGTGATGCTTTCTTGCTGAAGACCGGCTGCCAGCGATCCTGGACTCCTCTGTCACAGGTCAAGGCACATGGTGGCATCTGCTGGTCTCTCCCTTCTCTTCTGGGTTTCTTGCTTTCAGCTTCTGGCTTCCATGGCTTTCTCTCTCTCTCTTTGTCTGAATTTCATTCTCTTATAAAGGACTCTAGCAAGAGGATTAAGACCCACCCTGGGCCATGCCTTAACTAAAGTAACCTAATCAAAAGGCCCTAGTTACAATAGGTTTACACCCACAGGAATGGATTAGCTTTAAAAACATATTTTTCCATATAGCTTCAAACCATCACAGGAAGTTACCTGTATTCCTAATTTACTAAGAGTTAATGTTTTGAATAGATGCTAAAGTTTTTGAAGTGCTTTTCTGCATCTATTGAAATAATCATAGAGTTTTTCTTTTTCACTTAGTTGATAAGATAAACTACATTGGTTGGTTTTTGAACACTAAAACTGCCTTGCATTCCTTTTTATAAATTGCTGGATTTAATTTGCCAATATTTTCTGGAAGATTTTTGTATCTATGTTCACGAGTGATATAGGTCTGTAGTTTTCTTTTGCTTTGATGTCTGTCTCATTTTGCTGGCCTCATTAAATGAGTTTGGATGTCTTCCCTCCTCTTCTATTTTATGAAAGACAATTGTGTAGAATTGGGGTTATTTCTTAAGTTTTTCGTGGAATTTCTTAGTAAAGCCATCTGGGTGTGGAGTTTGGAGTTTTACTTATTGGAAGGCTTTAAAGTACAAATTCAATTTCTTTATAAACATAGAAGTATTTAGACTTTCTATTTCTTCTGGATTGGGAATTTTTGTCTTTTAGGAAATTGGACTGTTTCATCTAAATTGTTGAATTTATCTGCATATAGTTATTCACACCTTTCCCTTATTATACTTTTGATTTCTGTACTGTGAGTATTGTTCCCTATTTTGTTGTGATATTGGTATTTGTGTCTTCTCTTCCTCTCTTCTTGGTCAGTCTGGCTAAAGATTTATCAATTTTATTGATCTTTTCAAAGAATGAGCTTTTGGTTTATTTGATTTTCTAAATTGTTGTTCTGTTTTCAATTTCATTGATTTCTCCTTTTATGTTTATTATTGTATTCCTTCTCCTTATTTTGGGTATAATTTGCTCTTCTTCCTCTAGTTTCTCAAAATGGAAGATTAGATTACTGATTCAAGACCTTTTAAAATTATTATATAAGCATTTAATGCCCTAAATTTTTCTTTAAGGACTGCTGTAGCTGCATACCACAAAGTTTGATATGGTGTGTTTTCCTTTTCTTTAAGTTCAAAATATCTCCTAGTTTCCTTTGAAACTTTCTCTTTGACCCATGGATTATATAGAAGTATATTGTTTAGTTACCAAATATTTGGGGAACTTCAGATCTTTCTTTAATTGACTTCTAGTTTTATTTTGTTATGGTTCTAGAACGTACTTTATATATCTACTATTTAAAAATGATTAAGGTTCATTTTATGGCCCAGAATATAGTCTGTCTTGGCGAATGTACCATGTGCATGTGAGAAGAATGTGTACTCTGCTGCTGTTGGATGGAGTATTCCATAAATGCCAACTAGGCCAGGGTGATTGATAGTATTTTATATGTCATTCTGCCTGCTTTTTTTTTCAATTACTGAAAGAGGCATGTTGAAGTCATTGTGGAATTGTCCATTTCATCTTTTAGTTGTATTTGCTTCATATATTTTATATCTCAGTTGTTGAGTGCAGACACATTTAGGATTATTATGTCTTTTTGGAGAATTGGCCCTCTTTATCATATGTAATATCCCTCTTTATCTCTGAGATTTCTTGTTCTGAAGGGTACTTTAGCAGACTTATTTTCAAATTCACTGATTCTTTCCTCAACTGAGTCGAGCCTATTGATGAGCCTGTTGAAGACATTTTTCATGTCTGTTCTTCATTTCTAACATTCACATTTGATTTTTTTTCCCCCTAACAGTTTCATCTCTCTGCTGAGATTGCCCATCTGGCATTGCAGATTGTCACCTTCTCCGTTCAAACTTCTAACATTTTAATCATAGTTGTTTCAAATTCCCTATCCGATACTTCCAACATCTGTGTCATATTTGAGTGTGGTGCTAATGATTGTCTTGCCTTTTGCATGGCTCAGAATTTTAGGCTGAAAGCTGTGCATCTTGTGTAGGTTGGTAGAGACTGAGATAAATGGCTGTTAGGCCAGGAAATGGGCATACCATTTCTCTGTTAGGCCTTTAGCACGGGGGTTTAGTTAATATTATTAAGAGTTGGGTGGGCTTTGAGGTTTCATGTTGACATACTACCCTCAGGGCACCTCAGGCTTCAGGTTCCTTTAGTGATACCTCATGGGCAGAGTGATGATTGCTTTCCTAGAGATTTTTTTTACCCCAGTGTCTGCTCTACACTCAGCCTTATATGCTTCCCTTTTCGTATGTCTCTTGCAAGTTCCTTGCTACTCAATACTTGTTAGACTGGCAGTGGAGGGGGTGGAGTAAGGGGTGTTCTCTGTTGTTCTGATCAGACTTCCATCTTAGGCATGCACTGTGTCCCTGGTCTTTGGAGTGTGGCCACCTCAGTGATCTTAGGCATACTTTATAACCTAGCACATCTTCTTGTCCCACCCTCCAGTTTTCCCTTATCTCAGCTACAATGGGATTTCATCAGTGCTCTAAGGATGACAGTGGTTGTTGCACCTCCCCCACAAGTTAAGGTGTTTGTGCCATAGGGGAGATAGTTAAGAGGGAACCAGATGAAGTTTCTTGTCTCTTCTCCAGCAGCTTGTCTTCCCATTCCCCACTTCTACATCATGAGGGAGACTGTCTCTGGACTCTTCCAGTCTTTATGGTGAGTGCCTAGTAGAGCTAATGGAGAAAAAGCCTTTTAAGAGATTGTGGACTCTATATTTGCTCCCTGAGGGCTTGACCCTCTCTGACCAATGCACACTCACTTAGCTTCCACCAATTTGCCAGTCACCCCAGCTGGACTTTTCGTAGCAATGTCTGGATGCATCTTTCCTAGGTAAGTCAGTGCTTGGACTTCATTTCTCCCTGCAGGCTGGATAGGTTTAAGGAAAGTGTTGAATCTGCTCTTTGTCCAGTTCCCCCCCCCCCCATTGGAAAATTGGAGTGATGCTCTCTACAACTCTAATTGGAAACCAAATGTCAGGTGAGGACATTTTGAAAATGAATGTTGATAGTGTGAGCTGGGTTTTGCTAGCTATATTTGATAAGGTATTATAAGAAACAGATGACCTTAAAAAATAACTGGCTGATTCACAAATAGAATTTAGAGGAAATATAAAGGGTTCAGAAATTCTAGAACTTGAATGGTTGCACAATGAAACTTTCTCACCAAATAAAAGACTTGCCTCATGGCAAACACCAAAGTCAGAGTAATGTCTGACCAATTTATTTTTCTTTGTCTTAACCAAGTTGCCAGTCTTGTACCTCACCTCCCCCTACCCGCTCCTTCCCATAATCTTCCTTGGCCTTTTCAGATACAGCTAAGGAGTAGGATATGTGAGATTGGAATGGTAAATGAATTTACTAACCATCTTGATTTGCTTGAAATTTCATTTTATCTAGGAAACTATAAAGAAGAAACAGAGGTTAACTGAAGGAGGCCAACATACCAATGATCCTTTGCGGTGCTCAAAAGAAAATACCCGTGAAATTAATCTTGAAGCTCTGGGACTGAGGAGAAAAATAACTTGGATGGCCGCGGGTGGGGGTGGGGATATAAAAAAAAAAAAGAGCAAAAAAAGACAACTTCAGATACCAGCTCTTCCAGGTTACCAATCTTTTTTTTTTTTTTTTTTTTTTTAAAGATTTTATATATCCATTCATTTACCCCCCCCTGCTGCCCGCGCTCGCCAGGTCAGCCATACATGCCACACCGGCGGGCCTGCCCTCACCAGGAGGCCCCAGGAACCGAACCAGGGCCTCCCATATGGTAAACGGGAGCCCCACTGATTGAGCCACAGCTGCTTCCCCAGGTTATCAATCTTGTCTGACTTTCCCCACCCCTCTGCTAGTCTGTTCCCACTGTCTATTCCCTGACCATAAAAGTCAGCCACCCCCTGACTTCCTTGGAGTTGAGTTCTACTCTCTCTTCCATACTATGGTACCTACAAATAAAGATTTTCTTTTTATGTCATTAACAAATATCCCAGGGCAAAAAAAAAGAAACAAGGATGTCCCACCCTGTATTAGGTCTTCTGAAAGGATTAAAGTGATGCTTACCTCTCTCCCAGAGAAAATGGCATATAGAAAGATCAAGAGCATGCTCTCTCAGAAGCCTTGCACATCCAAAGCATCCATAATTAAATCAAGAGAGAGGCATATTTCAAAAAGAATTGTAGGTATAGCTTACGGCACTTGACAATGATAAAATCCCATATGAGAGAGCTATATTGGTAAAAGATCTGCCAGCTTGGAGTAAAAGACATTATGACTATTCAAGATAAAAAAGAAAAGACTTCTGGGCACCCAACGTTCTACAGACAGGAAACACGTTCAGATAGCCATACCGCCAGTAAGCAGGGCATGATCTTCCATGGCCTTTTCAGGTACAGCCAAGTAGTAGGCTATGTGAGATTGGAATGGTAACCATCTTGATTTGCTTGAACTTTCATTTTATCTAGGAAATTATAAAGAAGAAACAGGTTAACAGAAGGAGAGCTAACATACCAATGATTCTTTGTGGTGCTGATAAGAAAAAACCCTGCCCAGGCCTAGGGGGAAGAACTGTAATAAAAATTCAAGCTGATTCCACCTCCTGATCTGTAAAGCGTCTCTTTCAGAGTCATCCTGGGGTGGTGGAGTAGGCCTGCTGCTTACAAAGAATACAAGTCAATCGACGGTTGTGAGGAGCTGGCTATCGATGCTATAGCAACAATCAACAACCTCTCTTACTACCAAGTGAAGAATTCCATGATTCAAGACAGAAAGCTATGTAGAGCTGAATTACTCTTAAAGGTTCTCATGAGTGACAACGTGGATGGAATCCTGGAGGCTGTGCGTGTTTTTGGAAATCTCTCCCAGTACCACGATATCTGCAATTTCATTGTGCAGAAAAATGTACACAAGTTCATGATAGCACTGCTGGATGCTAAGCATCAGGGTATTTGCTTTTCTGCCTGTGGCGTTCTCCTAAATCTCACCGTGGATAAGGACAAATGTGCCATCCGAAAAGAAGGAGGCAGCATTAAAAAGCTAGTAGACTGTTTAAGAGATTTTGGTCCAACTGACTGGCAGCTGGCCTGCTTGGTTTGCAAAACTTTATGGAACTACAGTGAAAATATCACGAATGCTTCATCCTGTTTTGGACACGAGGACACCAACACACTCTCAGTCCTGTTGTCATCATTTTTAGATGAAGAACTAGCACTGGAGGGCAGTTTTGACCAAGATCTAAGAAACTATCACAAACTCCAGTGGGAAACAGAATTCAAACCTGTGGCACAGCAGCTTCTAAACCGAATTCAGAGTCATCGCACATTCCTGGAACCCCTGCCTATTCCTTCTTCTTAGCATGATACAGATTAACCACAGAACCAGTGCAGTAGTTACAAACAGAAGGAGGTCTGAACGTGTGGCCACCATCACATTGGCTTTCTGGACTGATTCCACAGCCGAATGTGAACAAGGCAAGAGAATGATAGTGTGTGAGTAGAACTACTGCATGTACCAGTTCTGCTAGGGGCCAGCTGTGCTCTTCAGCTTCTAAAAGTCCCTTAGAAAAAAAAAAAAGCAAAAAACATATTTTTATGCTGGGATATGATGTTGGTGAAATATACAGTTCATCTTAGTACTGAATCTATTGAAAACAGGATTAGTCACTTACAAAGCTTAATGTAAAACAATTAATTGGGGACATGTGAAACCCAGAATTTGCTAATTTGATTTTTATGAATATGTATTCATAAATAGAGCTTAAATAATCTGATAATGACACACTCATTAATTTTGATTTGCTGAAATACGGATGTAAAAAATACAATAGAATGCATTTTGCTTAATTGTCATATTTTAAATGCTGGATTATGAATGAATTAACTGTGTTGTCAATTCAAAGTCTCAAACTAAATGTAATAAATTTATGTTGGCCAGCATCGCCAAAGGCCATAATCTGCTAATAGACAAACTGGGGCATCCTGCCTGAAGACCACTCCACCCTCATCCTGTAGTTCACTAGCTCACTTACCCATCCCCATTCCCCCCACCTTCCTTTTGTTTCAAGCGGCCATATAAGCCGCTCCTCCAGCTCATCTCTTCCAGCAGAAACCTCTTTTGGTGCTGCTTCTGCATTAATGCAACTTTAGCTGAATAAACTTGCTCTGCACCCCCTTTTAAATCTGTTTTATTTTCAGCACAACAAATAATAAAGTATAGCAACTTGCAAAGGGTGTCCCCAAGAACCATGAAGAAATGTGGACTGAAGTAATACTCTCCAGGGTGAAGAACAGGGAACAATTATCACCTCCAAGATGAGGGGACCTGGAAATGTTTGCCCAGAGTGATTTCTGAATTGCCCTGAACCCTTTCAAGTCCCAGTGTTAACTGCAGGATTCTTATCTTTGCATTCTTATCTTTGCTCTTTCTGGAGAGCCAATAGCGTGTCTTTTTAGTTCATAGGACTCTATTAAGAAAACTGTGTCTGGATCTGATGTAGATCAGGAGCTGCTTAACATCAGATATCTGAGCTGTAATCATACTTGATGCTGTGATTGAATGAGAATTTGGGGGATTTTAAGGTGGAGGTTAGTTTCTGCACATGAGAGGATTGACAATAATTGTGATAAGAGGAAAGACTAACCAATTGAATTTTTTACCTTTGACCTTGCAGTTCACCAGACCGGGTGGAATATGTTTCCCTGTGACGCTGATGTTGAGCTTGGCCCTGCAACTTGCTTTGGCCAATAGAATGCTAAGACGATGCACAGCAAGAAGAGGCTTCCAGTGTCCTAGGCTTGCCCTATTGCACTTCTGTGAGCGCCATGAGAAGAGACCTCAGGTGGTCACTGGTACTTTAGTCTCGGCCCCCAAATTAAACACGGGGATATCGACCCTGTCTGAAGCCTGCATATACACACAGAACCACCACAGCTGGTCACCTGACCTATGGGCGAGAAAGATGAACGTTTGGTGCTATAAGCCACCAAGTTTTGGGAAGTTTGTTATGCAGTAACAATAACCATTACATAGTCACAATAGCAGACTAAGAAAACCGACTTAAATTTTTGTCAGTCTGGTGATTGATTTCATATCTCAATGTTTTAAATTTAAATTTACCTCATAATTAATTATATGGATCATATTTTCACATATTAAGGGACTATTTGCATTGTCTCTTTTATGAAATGCCAGTTTTATATTTTGACTATTTTTCAGTTGTTCCTTTTTTATTGATTTGCTGCTGTTTCCCCCCTGTATTTGTTCATATAGTTCTCCATATTCTGGAAAATAATCCTTTGTTGATTATATTATTGCAATTATCTTCTTTCTGTTCTTGTCTTGTTTTTCTTTGTTATGTCTTTTGACAAATAGAATGCCTTAATTTTAATGCAGTCAAATTTATCAGTTTTTTACTTTAAAGTTGTGCTTTTGGAATTTTATTTAAAAAATCCTTCTCTACTTCAAAATCATAACGATGTTCTCCAAGAATGCTTTGCTCTTCTTGGCCCATTGATTTTCCATTTGAATTTACAAATTAGGTTGTCAATTTCCATTGGATACTCCATTGGTATTTTAATTTTAATATAATATTTGTATGGAAGTATGAAAATATTTCATACAGTACATCTACTACAAAAAAATGGTAAAAGTTATTGTGAATAATCCACTGAGAAATCCTGTAAGCTTTGAATTGCCGTGTTTTATGGACTATATAGGCAGATAAATTCCATTTTTAAAATTAAATGAGGGAAGCGGCTGTGGCTCAATCAGTAGGGCTCCCGTTTACCATATGGGAGGCCCCGGGTTCGGTTCCCGGGGCCTCCTGGTGGGGGCGGGCCCGCCCGCACGGCGTGGTTAGCTGACCCAGTGAGCACAAGCAGCAAGGGGGGGATAAATGAATAAATAAATAAAATCTTTAAAAAAAAAAAAAATTAAATGAGGGTAAGAAGACATTGTATCCAAATCTGGAACACAAATTTGTGTTGACCTTTAGAATTCTCATGGCAATCTATATGTAGTTTAATCATCTGATCACTGCCTACCTCTCAAGTCTTTTCCCTCACTGCACACTTTCTTCTGCAGCAGTATCACCCTGCATTACCATTGAGGTGCTATGCTAGCCCATGTTCCATGCATTTTTATTCCTTTCAGAAATGTTTGTCATTTTTGATCTTTTGAATACCTATTTATTCTACAGGACAAATGTCTACGTTCGGCACTCATGGACTGAATAACTCATTTTACTTTGCTATTACTGAACCACACAAAGTTTTATAATAACTTGTTTACATGTTTTCTTTACCATACCCAGTAGTATCACCTGAGTTAAATGGCACAGACCTTATTTACCTTTGTGTCTTCTGTTCTAACTATAATGACTAACACATGCTAGTCCTTCAGAAGTGATTCCTGAATGAGTCTGTGGATAAATGGATGCATAAAGAGATTTTCAATGGGATGCTATCGAATTTAGAGAACAATTAGGGGAGAAGTGACATTAACAATACCGAGCCTTCTGATACATGAACACAGTGTATCTTTTCATTTACTTAGGTCTTTTTACATTTATCTCAGTACTGTTTTGTGCTATTGTGTAGAAACATATTTTTTTGTGTATTGATCATGTATCCTATAACCTTACTAATCTTACTTTTTAGTTTTAACATTTTGTAGATTCTATCACGTTTTCTACATAGATGATCATGTAATCTATCAACAAGAAGTTTTACTTCTTCCTTTCCAATATGAGTGCTTTCTAATTTTATTTTCTTGCCTTATTGAACTGACTAGAACCTCCAGTATAATGTTAAATAGTAGTGGCAAGAGTGAACATCATTGTCTTTTTCCCAACTTTAGGGATAAGGTGTTTAATTTTTCACCATGAAGTATGGTAACTGTATTTTGTTTGAATTACCTTTTTTCATATTGAGGAAGTGTCTACTCCTAGTGTACTGAGAATTTTTATCATGAACAGTTGTTCAAGTTTGTCAAATGCTTTTTTTGTATATATTGAGATGATCATATATTTTACTGTCTTTTATTAAATTAGCAAATTAGATTGATTTTAAATGTTAAATCTACCTTGCATTCCTGGGATAAACTCCACTTGGTCAGGATGTATCATTCTTTTTTTATATTGTTGGAATTAATTTGATAAAATTTTATTAAGAATTTTTGCATCCATGTTCACAAGGGATTGGATATAGTTTTATTTTCTTGTAATGCTTTTGTCAGGTTCTATTATCAGAATAATTCTGGTCTCAAAGAATGACTTAGAAAGTATTCCTTCTTCCTTGATTTCCTGGATGAGTTTGTGTAACACTAGTAATGTTTTTTCCTTAAATATTTGGTAGAGTTCACCAGTGAAGCCATCTGGACTTCTTGATGGGAAAGTTTTTAGCTTCAAACTCAATTTCTTTAGCAGATATAGGTCTAGTCAGGTTATTAATTTCTTCTTGAATGAGCTTTTGGTAGTATTTGAAGGAATTTTTCCACTTTATAAGTTGTTGATTTTATTGGTATAATTTTTTATAACATTGTATTATCTTTTAATATCTTTAGCATCTATAATAATTTATCTATGTCATTCCTGATGTCAATAATGTATGTCCTTTTTCCCCTGCTCAGTCTGGCTAGAAGTTTATCTATTTTATCGATATTCCCAAAGAACCTGCTTTTGGTTTCATTGATTTTCTGTAATTTTTTTTCTATTTTATAGATTCTAATTCTGATTTTTGTTATTTCCTTTCTTCTGCTTACTTTAAACATTTCTAGTTTCTTAAGATGGAAATTGAAGTTGTTGCTTTTTAATCTTTCTTCTTTTCTATCATAAGCATTAGGAGCTAAAAAAGACAGAGAACTACAAGTGTTGGAGAGGATGTGGAGAGATAGGAACACTTCTTCACTGTGGGTGGGAATGCAGGATGGTACAGCCACTGTGGAGGACTGTTTGGCAGTTCCTAAAGAAGGTGAATATAGACTTGCCACGTGACCCTGCAATACCACTACTGGGTATATACCCAGAAGAACTGAGAGCAGGGACACGAACAGACATCTGCACACCGATGTTCATAGCCACATTATTCGCCATTGCCAAAAGCTGGAAACAACCCAGGTGTCCATCAACAGATGAATGGATAAACAAACTGTGGTCTATTCACACGATGGAATATTATGCAGCTGTAAGAAGAAATGAAGTCATAAAGCATATGGCAACATGGATGAACCTGGAGGACATTATGTTGAGTGAAGCAAGCCAGACACAAAAGGACAAATACTGTATGAATGCATTACTATGAACCAAATATATTGTGTAATATTTGTTTGATTCACACACACAAAAAAAACAAAAAAAAACAAAAAAAAAACAAAACAACAACAAAAAAATTTACATGTATCCATTACATTTAATTGAGAAATGTATATATTTATTCATCAGTGTTTACTTTTTAGTTTTTAATTGCTTATGTTTTCAATTATTAAATGTACAAAATAAAGTTAAAAAAAAAAGAATTGCATTAGTTGACTCCCACAAATTTTATCATGTAGTATTTTCATTTATATTCACTCAAAATATTTCTAATTTCCCTTTTAGTTTCTTCTTTGAGCCCAATATTTGAAGATTTTCCAGATATCCTGTTATTGACTTCTAATTTAATTCAGTTTTGGTCAGACAACATATTTTATATGATTTGAGCCCTTTTAAATTTATTGAAAATGTTTCCACAGCCTAGAATATTGTCTATCTTTGTAAATACTGAACTGAGGGTGCACTTGAAGAAGAAAAGTGTATTTTGCTATTTGTGAAGTATTCTGCCATCATTGCTTTGAATGTTCTTTCTGCCCCTTTTCCCCTTTGTTCTCCTTCTTGGACTCCCATAGAGTATATTGGAATGCTTGATGGTGTCCCACAGGCTCTGTTCACTTTTTAAAAAAATTTATTTACTTTATTTTATTTTTAAATTTATCTCCCCTCTTCCCCAGATGGTTCTCTCTTCTGTCTGCTCAGTGTTTGCCTGCCTTCTCCAGGAGGCACGAGGAGTCAAACCAGGACCTCCCCCATGGGAGGGGAGTGCCCAATGGCCTGAGCCACCTCCACTCCCCGTGGGCTGTGCGTCTGAGGCGTCTAGCTCATTGCAGCAGGTGTAGTGTCTGCTCTCCTTCTTTTTTTTTTTTTTAGTTATCATTATTATTTAATATAATAGCAGTATTTCTTTTTTTTTTTTTTTTTTTTTACATTTCTCAATTAAATGTACTGGATATATATAAATTTTTTCTTGATTCATACAATATGTTATACAATCTATTTGGTTCATATTAACACGATCATACAGTATTTGCCCTTTTGTGTCTGGCTTGCTTCACTCAACATAATGTCCTCCAGGTTCATCCATGTTGTCATATGCCTTATGACTTCATTTCTTCTTACAGCTGCATAATATTCCATCGTGTGAATAGACCACAGTTTGTTTATCCATTTGTCTGTTGATGGACACCTGGGTTGTTTCCAGCTTTTGCAATGCTGAATGATGTGGCTATGAACATCGGTGTGCAGATGTCTGTTCGTGTCACTGCTCTCAGTTCTTCTGCATATATACCCAGTAGTGGTATTGCAGGGTCACGTGGCAAGTCTATATTCAACTTCTTTAGGAACTGCCAAACAGTCCTCCATAGTGGTTGTACCATCCTGCATTCCCACCAACAGTGAAGAAGTGTTCCTATCTCTCCACATCCTCTCCAACACTTACAGTTCTCTGTCTTTTTAATAGTGGCCATTCTGATACGTGTGAAATATCTCATTGTAGTTTTGATTTGCATTTCCCGAATCATGAGTGATATTGAACATTTCCTCATGTGTTTTTTTTGCCATTTGTGTTATTCCTTGGACAAATGTCTATTCAAGTCTTTTAGCATCTGCTCTTCTTCTTTAGGAAGCACCAGCACCCAAACCTGGTACCTCCCATGTAGCAGGTGGGCACCCAATCTGTCTCCTTCTCAGCCTGAAATATTTCAATTGTCTTGTCTTTCAATTTGCTGTTGAACCCCTTTAGGAAAAATTTAATTTCAGTTATTGTAGTCTTTAACTCCAGCATTTCTTTTGGTGCCTTTAAAGAATTTCTGTATTTTTATTGAGATTCTCATATTATCCATTCATTGTTCTCCTCATATCCTTTAGTTCTTTCTCTGTTACTTCCTTTATCTCTTTGAGTACATTAATGATCATGTTTTTAAAATCTTCATCTGGTATGCTCAAAATCTGGTCTTCTTCTTTGATGGTTTCTGGTTTTTATCATGTTCCTTTGGATGGACCACCATTTTGTTTATCTGTCCTGTAATCTTTTGTTGCATACTGTACATTTTAATATTTTAAAATGTTAACTTGTGATTTAGTCCTTGAGCTGTCTTATCTTTAAGTGTGCATCCAGACAGTGATATGACAGATTTTCATAAATGCCAGGAGCTAACAAAAACAAACAATGCCAAAAAAAACCCTTTCACAGACTTTTCAAATTGGCTCTGCATTGGCTGGTGCTCTCCCACAGAGTTTAGACCTCCTATCAAGAAGACCATCCCAAAGTGAAAGTGAAGTGCAGGGTCCTCTCCATGTTTTCTGATCCTGCATCTTGCCCTGGACTTGTTCTTGCTTGTGAATTCATATGCCCCCCGCTACTCCTTATGAAATAGACTTTCTCCCCTACCTGGATGCTTTACTATATATCTTAAAGCAGTTAATCCTTTGCCTTAGGCCTCTTTGATTTACTTGTTTCTTACACTGCTTTAGCTCTCCCCAAGCTGCTTCCGAAGGGCAAGTTCTGGGAGGGCTGGCCAAAGGGAGTTCCCTGCATCAATATTTCAATGTGTTAATCGATAGACTGGCACCCATTATATAACCGATAGCTATACAGGCACCCCATTATGTACATAAGGGTTACTCTCCTCCTTCCAGAACAGGGCCAGGGACCCACAAGGAGAGTGCAGGATGGCTCCACACCATGCGGGGGAAGGAATAGGTCTGCAAGCACATCACGACCTTCTCCTACTATTTTTTAAAGCTGCGTTTCTTGAGTCAGCACTCACCCAGTTACTGCAACCCTTTAACTTTTTTCTGGAGTTCTAAGGGAGATGACTCTGCCAAATATTGCTAGTTGTTCAAAGATTCTGTGTGGGAATGGCACCCTGGAGCATCTTATGCTGCTATCTTGGTCAACCGGAGAGTGTTCTTATTTTATCCTTATCAAAATAAATCAGCTTGCTTGTGTTCTTCCTCTCCCCCATTCCCCACTTAGACTGGGGTTCAGCTTAATCATAACTGCTAACTCGGTTAAGAAACAAACTGATTTCAAATTTCCCATAAGTTGCCACTTACTTTTCTCCTGTATTTAAAGGTATAAAATCTTAGACTATTACAAAAAGTTTTATTATTTATTTACATTTTTCCTAAATGCATACAACCCACCATGTGACAAGAGATTCTGGACATTGATAATGGCTCATATCTGTTCAGAGGTTTCCCGCCTTCCCAGACCCGTGCTCTCTTCCACCTGACATAGCCACTACCCTAAATTTTATATTCATCACTTCCTTGTAATTAGTTTTATGACACATATATGTAGTCCTAAAAAGTATGTAGTTTAGCTCTATTAGGTTTTAGCTTATAAACACAGTATGCTGTATGTAATTTTTTCTAGGAATTACCTTTTTCTTTATTGCTAAGGCTCATTAATATTGGCATGTTTAGCTTAGGTTCACCCATGTTGACCACTGTATGGTATTCCTCTTAAATATACCACAATTTATCCATATTTAGAAAATCAAGAATGTCATGCATGAATCAATGATAAATTTGTATCACAAAAGAGCTTATGTTTAATCTAATTCTCTGCACTTATGCATAAAATATTAGGATTTTGAGAAAGAAGTAGTCATAGTGTGAGTACAAGGTAAGTGGTTGAAACCTGGGAAATTTTGCAATCACCTTGAAATTAAATTATATAATAAGACATTGTGTTCTGTGTAGGATTTTAAGTATAGCTTACAATGATCTACCTTTATCAGTTTAGATTCATACATTGATTAATCAACAGTATCACCTTGGAGTGAAAGAAGGAAAAACCAGCAGTCCTTGGAGCCCCCTGTCTCACCTCTCCCCCCTTCTGACAGTAGAGATTAGTCAAGGGGTTTTCTAGGACGATAGACTACACAAAATACACATTAAACTCCTAAAGGTACTTAATGAGGCTTTGGGAGTAGAGAGACTTGTGTAAACTATTTTAAGAGGTAGCATAGTTTGTCTTACAAGGTATGTTTGTAATGTCAGTGTTGGCAGAAAGGGCATCCCAGGGAGTCACCAACTCTTATTTACCTGCATGACTCTTCTTTCTACCTCAACTCCAGCTGCCCATTTTTAAAAAGATATTCTGCACGCAAATGCACATACACACACATGTACACATACACACATTTCCTCTCTTTTCGTTGTTGGCAAAAGAGCCAAAATGGTCATAATCCCCCTATTCACCATAACAGGATCACTTGGTCAAAAAAGGAGGACCTAGTCTCTTTAGCAAATGGTGCTGAGAAAGTGGATGTCGGATGTTCACATGCAAAAGAATAAAAGTGTCCCCCCACCTCACACGAAAGGAAAAAAATAAACTTGAAATGGATCAATGACCTAAATGTAAGAACTAAAACTATAAAACTCCCAGAAGAAAACATAGGGGAACATCTTCAGGACCTTGCATTAAGCAATGGCTTAAGACTTTAGACCGAAAGCACAATCTAAGACAGAAAAAAAAAAAATAGATAAATTTCACTTCATCAGAATTAAAAACTTTTGCACATCAAAGGACATTATCAATAAAGTGTAAAAACAGCTTACAGAATGAGAGAAAATATTTGGAAGTCATGTATCTGATAAGTTTTTTTTTTTAAGATTTATTTTATTTATTTATTTCTGTACACCCCCTCATTGTTTGTATTTGCTATGTTCTGTTTGTTGTGTGCTGGTCTTCCTTTTTTTTTTTTTTTAGGAGGCACTGGGAACTGAACCCAGCTTTGTTGTGTCTCCCATTATGTCCTCCTCCAAGTGTCCCTTGTTGCATCATCTTGTTGTGTCAGCTCACCATGCCAGCCCATCATGTGAGCTTGCTGTCTTGCTTGTTTTCTTTAGGAGGCACTGGGAACCAAACCCAGACTCCACGTGTGGTAGGCAGGAGCTCAATTGCTTGAGCCACCTCCACTTCCCCAGTAAGGGTTTAATACCCAGTATATATAAAGAACTTTTACAACTCAACAACAAAAAGACAAACAACCCAATTTAAAAATGGATTAAAGACGAATAGACATATCTCCAAAGAAGTTATACGATTGCCAATAAGCACATGAAAAGATGTTCAACACCATTAGCCATTAAGGAAATGAAAATCAAAACCACATGGGATACTACCTCGCACACATTAGAATGGCTATTATTTAAAAAGTGAATAAATAACGAGTTCTAGTAAGGATGTAGAGAAATAGGAACACTCTTACACTGAAGGTGGGAATGTAAAATGGTGCAGCTACTGTGGAAAACAGTTTGGTGGTTCTTCAGAAAGTTAAATATATAATTACCATGTGGCCCAGAAATCCTACTTCCTGGTATATACCCAAAAGAATTGAAAGCAGGGATTCAGACAGATATTTGTACACTGATGTTCTTAGCAGCATTACTCACAATTGCCAAGAGGTGGAAGCAATCCAAGTGTCCATCAACAGACGAGTGGATAAACAAAATGTGGTATACAGACACAACAGAATACCATTCAGTCGCAAAAAAAAATGAAGTTGTGATACACGCTACTACATGGACAAACCGTGAAGACATTATGTTGAGTGAAATAAACCAGACACAAAAAGAAGTATTGTATGATCTCACTTATATGAAATAATTAGAATATACAAATTCATAGATAAAAATTATAATACAGGTTACCAGGGACTAGGGTGGGGGTGGGGAATGGGGCGTTAATGCACAATGGGTACAAAGTTTCTGCTTGGAGTGATGGAAAAGTTTTGGTACTGGATGGTGGTGATGGTAGCACATTATTGTGAAGTTAATTGCACCATTGTATTATATACTTGGAAATGGTATAAAATGGGAAATTTTATGTTGCATATGTTATCAAAATTAAAAAACAACAACAAACACCACAGAACTGTACAACACGAAGAGTGAACTCTAATGTAAACTTAAACCATGGACCATAATTAATAATATAATAATATTGGTTCATCAATTGTAATAAAGGTATCGCACTAATGTAAAATGTTAACAGAGAAAATTGTGGGGGGAAGGGTGTATGGGAACCCTGTATGTTATGCATGATTTTTCTGTAAACCTACAACTGCTCTAATAAAAAAAAATCATTTAAAAAAATTGAGAACCCAACAATAGATATATAATCCAACAAGAAAGGATGAAATGAACTATGGTGAAGGAGACCTAAGGTTGCTATGCTATCTTGAGTAAAGATATTTCTGGACTATTCATAATGACTAATAGGAGGGAATCAAGTAGGGCAGTGTACTATTCTGAGGTCTTGTAAACTACTATTATAATATGATCATGGGGAAATGTTATACTAACTATAAGCCAATATTATGAGAGAACATGGCTTACAGAATTTTTATGTTAAGAATTAAAAGAAGAAAATTAAAATTGTTGCAAATATTAGTAAAGTTTATAGACTTAAGTAAAGATCCAAAGTTGAAGTAACTTGACAGCGTGTATTGAATCTTTCTGTAACAATTTCAGGGAAATGTAACCATTTATTTAGAGTTTAGGTGACTAAAGGAAGAGGAGTCAATATCTGGGAATGACTCCTATTAATTGGAGGCAGTTGCACATTTCCTTTATTTAGGGACACTGTTACGGATTGACTCATGCTCCCCATAAAGACAAGTTCATGTCCCGTGGATATGAATTCTTTTGTAAATAGGATCTTTGAAGATGTTATTAGTTAAGGTGAGGTCAGATTGAATCAGCACACCTGGAGTCCTAATAAGCAGAGGAGGCTTGGAGAGGACGGGGAGAGAGATGGCCACGTGACGGAGCCAGAGGCCCCCACCTGAAGGCTGCAGACCTCAGAGAAAGCACAGCCTTGATTTTGAACTTCTAGCCTCCAAAACTGTGAGGAAGAAAATGCCTGTTGTTTATGCCAACTAGTAAGTCATTCTTTGTTACAGCAGCCCTGGTAAACTAATACAGTTGCATTCTGATATTAGCTGAGCAACCGGTAGGACCATGGCCGGCAGCCACGCCTCCTGCCCTTGGCTGCCTCCATCGCCCTCCCCTCTGCCTCCATC
>JAKSZT010040190.1:1313685-1399149 GCA_026826555.1 Tolypeutes matacus
TGCCTCCTGCCCTTGGCTGCCTCCATCGCCCTCCCCTCTGCCTCCATTACCCTCCCCTCTGCCTCACTGGTTACTTGTTCTCAATTTTATAAGCCTTTAAACACCTACACAATTGTCTTACCTTTTAATAGTTAAAGAAAACCCACATTAATGTAAACATAGTACTAATTATTATCAAAACGACTCCACTAGATTTATATAATTCAGATTTTACAGTTAAATAACCCAGATAGCAAAGAAGATAGGTAGCTTATGCAAAGATACACCTGTAAAATGTGGCAGATGCCAGCAGATGTAGCGCAAGTGGTTAAATGCCTGCTTCCCACATACAAGGTCCTGGGTTCGATCCCTGGTACCTCCTAAAAACAAATAAACAAATGAAACAACCAACTCTCATTGTGGAGTGGATGTAGCTCAGTGATTGAGTGTCTGTTTGCCATGTACAAGGTCCTGGGTTCAATCCCTGGTAGCCCTAAAAATAAATAAATAAATAAATAAAATAAAATGTGGCAGAAATGGGATACAATTCTAACTTTCAAAAACTAAAATATCTCTGCTTTTTCCACTAGACCTTGGTGAAGAAAAATAAATGTTGACTATCAGAAGGGCAAGAAAAGGGGTGTTTTTGAAACTTAGGCCAAATCTGAATGTAATTAATTATTATATATACCATAAAAATTAATGACAAGACTCTATCCAAAAGGAAAAAAAAATGTCTTAATTTCGGGGTATAAAATTTATAGCATTGGGAAGCGGCTGTGGCTCAATCAGTAGGGCTCCCGTTTACCATATGGGAGGCTCTGGGTTCAGTTCCCGGGGCCTCCTGGTGAAGGCAAGCCCACCCACACAGCGTGGTTAGCTGACCCAGCGAGCACAAGCAGCAAGGGGGGGGGGGGGATAAATGAATAAATTAAAAAAAAAAATTTATAGCATCTGGACTGATCATTTTCAGTAATTTGGAAGTCAATTTTGGGCAGAATGTGTTGATTACATCTCTAAGTAAGAAAACTTTATAAAGCTGAAAACTTATGTTCACAGTCAAAGGTTTTCTGCCCCAGTGTGGTCAGGAATTTGCATATGTGTATCCAAATAGCTAGGTAATCTCACCCACAGTGCAATTAATTTGCCCAGCCTAATTGCAATGACAGATATAAGTCATTTTATATCTTCTCATAACCTGCAGAACTGTGTGGGAGAGAGTGTAAACTACAAAGTGAACTATGGTCCATGCTCAATGGCAAAGCCCCAGGATGTTTTTATCAATTGCAGTGAATGTGCCACAGCAAGATGATGACGTAACAGGAGAGAGACACAGGGGAGAGACAAGACGAGATGCTCCGAAAGCTCCGAAAACCAGGAACCGGGGTGGCACAGGTGGCAGAACACCTCTCTCCTACATCGGAGGTCTCCGGGATAGAATCCTGGTGAAGACTGGAGGAGGAGGATAAGAGATGGCAGGAAACAGACACAGAGAATTGCCCAGTGAATGGACACAAAACAGCAAATGGAGAAGGGGCGGGGTTTAAAATGGAGAAATTAAATAAATAAATAAATAAATAAATAAATAAATGAAGGAGTTGGGGAGATGTGGCTCAAGCAGTTGGGCACCTGCCTCCCATATGGGACGTCCCAGGTTTGGTTCCCAGTGCCTCCTGACAAGCAGACAAAGAGCAAGCAAAGAGCAAAAACAACATGCAGACAATGAGCAAAAACAAATGAGCAGACAAGGGAGCTAACAACAACAAAAAAGTTATTTAAAAAAAAAGGAGTAATTTCTGGATATAATCAGTTAAAATTAATAATCATTCCAAGCTATTATAATAGCAGCCTAAATTAATAATCATTCCAAGCTATTACTGGCTACTTACTATCTATAAAGCATTTTAATAGCAGCCTAATACCTTGAATGGTACTAAGAGAAATTAAAAAAATAAATGCTGCTGCCATTAAGGAACTTACATGACATTTATAAATATAAATTACATGACATTTATAAATATATTTATAAATATAATATATAATATAATATATAAATATAAATATAATAACATTAACTAGAAAAAGTCATTTCAGTGTAAAAAAATGCAAGGGGCTGAAAGGAGTCACAGAGATGAAACAGACAGAGTTTCAGACAATATTATAAATATGTTGTATTCGAAACATGGGGAAGATTTGGACAGAAGATTCACATGGGGCAATGGGGAAGGGGAACTATGCCTTAGTTAAATGATGAGCATTCTCTGATAGGCTCTATAGCGTACCCAGCATGCTCGAAGGACTGTACAGCTAAGTGGACGGTAAAAGAAACTCAACTATTCGCTTTATTAAAGTTAGTCCGAAATTTCTGCCCATGGTTTCCCGACAGAGGAACGTTAGACTTAGAATTATGGGAGCAAGTAGGTAAAAATCTACAAAGAAAATATGAACCGGGACAGAAAATTCCCGTCTCTGCTCTTATAACCGGGAGCCCAGTAAAAACAGCTTTATGCCCACTTGACACCCCTTCCCAGCCTACTGCTCCCCCAGAGGAGTCCCCACCCCAAAGCCCTATAGCTTTAGACACAGAGGAAGCCATGCTTCCTCCTCCTCCACCCTCAGTCGTCTGTGAAACTCAGACACCTTGCCCTGCTATGAAAGAATGCTTAAAGGAAGCTGTCGAGGCTGGAGAAGGCCACCCTTAACCGGTGGCTCTTCAGAATGGACGGCCACAGCGTGAATCACTTCCCTACACAGCCTCTAAAGAGCTACGGAGAAGTTTCAATGAAAATGAACTTCACAGTTCCTTTACTAAGGAGGTTTTAGACTCCATTGCTAATGGCTATCAAATGTGCCCCTGGGATTGGAAAATTCTTGTAAAAACTATTGTTGCCACAGCTCACTTTAGTGTTTGGCAAATAGAATATCAAAAAGGCTGCACTCAACGGCAGAAGTGCTGAATAAACCCCTTATCAATGAGATCACGCTTGTAAGAAAACAAGAAAACAAGGAAAGCCAGGCTGCAACCCCCCTACTGCCTATATGATAGTGTGGCTGTGGGCTGGTGGGGGCCAATAAAATTCAACTGCTGGAAGAGTAGGAAAACTTGGCAGTAGTTTCAAAAAAAAAAAAAAATTCTCAAAAGCAGTAAAATCAAAGATGTATCTATTGATGTAACTCGTTTTATGTTTGCTCAGTGTCAGTGTATATTTTGTTACCTCTGGATGGTAATATTAAATTGATAAATGAAAATTATTAAAAGAGCTCTATTCAAATGGCCAAAAAATTAAAAATAAGCGCTTCTATCAATAAATAAATATGGATAATAATTTAAAATAATAAAAATAGTTATAACCAAATTGAATCATTATTTTGACAAATTTGTTTAGTGTGGTTGATGGTAATTGTATGTTGTAAAATGTTAGCTTGGAAACAGTTTCAAAAATCATTTTGGTAACTTATGTATAGAAGGTATATAGAATGTGTTTTTATTATTAAGGAAAAATAAGTAATTTTGTCCTAAGATAAAATGACTGGTTATTAAGAAAGAGCAAAACGGGGAACAAAATCTGAATGAATACAGAAAGTGCATGGGAAAGGAATTTTTGTGATCAGAGTTAAGTAAGATTTAATGGGTTTATCTATAAAGTTTTCAAGTCTTTAGTATCAAATAGTATACTGATACAAAGTTAAAATTTTGTCCTTTCTCAAAGTTTCTTAAATCATTGGTCTGCTTTAGTAAAAGTTTATAAAGAGTTTTTCTCCTGAATAATCAGTATACAGAAAAGAAAATCTGTTTTATCAAACTAGCTTCTTATACTTTAACCTTATCATTTCTTTGGAGAAACAAGCTTTATCACTTTTAGAAAAACATAGTGCTCAAACCTGCTTTCTCAAAATCAAATCCTGAAAAGTAGCTTTTTATTTCAAATTACTGCAAAAGATTTGTTCTTTCACCTTAAAAAAGGTAAAGTAATAAAACAGTTAAGTTTATTTGATATGCTATAGTCTAAATGGAAAATATTTGAAATTGTTCTGAAATTAAAAGGTATTCTTTAACCCTCTGTTAATTAAAGTTATATGAATAAAACGTTCATATAAATACTTAAAAATATATAAAATTCCTAAAAATTTAACAATGTTTATATGTCACAGAAACAACCTCTCTGCCTAAAAATCAAGAGGCGGCTGCTTTAACTCAGGTTTATCTGATTTACCCCACCTCTGCTAAAGAAGCAGGTCTATAGCTGCAAAAACAAAGCAGCCATTAGGGGCTGCCAGCAGTAGCCTAACATTAAATTATGGCAAATTAAAATAACACCACTGCAGTATGCAGTAGTCCCAAATATTGCTAGTTTGTTGCAAAAAATTAATATCCAGTTACATCACTATCGCTTTGTTTTGGAACTTGCTAAGGCTTTCTTTAGTATCTCCTTAGGCAAGTCAAGCCAGCCCACATTCCCCTTTTGGTTAAAAAAAAAAAAAAAAAAAAAAAAAAAGCCAACAATAAACTAAGTTTAAATTCTACACTGTGAGTCACAGCCCAGTTCCAATTAAAATGCTAACAGCAGAACCAGTGCAAGTATTAAGATTACATGTTAATATGCTGCCTCACAGACCAAATAAAATAATAATAATAATAATAATTTGTTGTTGGCTATGCCTCAAACTACACAAAATAGAGAGAATAAAGTCATTTTAATCATGCTACCAGCCTATATAACCTCACTGGTTAGGAATCTTAACCTATGAGAAGTAAAGGTTTATTCATTGGATGTCTACCAGTTAAAAGTCTTATTATTATTTGTTACTATAATTATGAATGATGTATAAAATGCTTAAATACTAATCAAAACTTTAATAATACAATACATATATACTTAAGTAATTTGATAACTTGTAAGTTACACATAAATATATATTATTAAATGCATATGTAAATCTCTTCTTTTGAGTTTAAACAATCCTAAAACTGAATGTAGTAGGGAAAAAATTTTGTGGGTATTATTCAAACCTAAATATAAAACATCATGCAAAAAAACCTTGTTAATCAGCAAACCAATATCTTAATAGTCAAAACTTTTCATATTTCAGGAAGAATGTTAAAAACTAAAACAGTGGGCACATCAGAGATGTTTTATAACACATAAAAACAAAGTGTATTCCGAAAGGTGTTGTGTTCCTCCCTGAGAAAGCTGGCCACCTTCTCAGAGACTGAGGTATAAACCTTGGCATGGACTGCCCAGAGAGTGTTGTGTTCTTTCCTCGGGAATTGACACAGTGCTTGCAAATTGGTATCTATTATATCAAGTTCATTAATCTTGAACACAGTTAAAAAGGTAATCCTTAGTTAGATCAGTTAAAATCCTGCCCTAAGGAGACGCATTCTATACAAGTGTTTTCAATCAAAACTCTAGTATCAGCTTCTAATTCAAAACTTCCCAACCAAAAGCTAAATGTTAGTAGGTTCACATGTAAAACTGCTCTATTTATCTATAATTCTATAACTCTGTTCAATATTAATTTAATCTTTTAATTGATTATATTATTCTTGTTTCTCACTCTAATAGACTAAATATACGTATTAACATTTATCTTGTATCTATCCAGGACTCTGGCCAAAAGTGAGCCAGGTATATCAATGTGTCCCACAGTTTGGTGGGCATGTGAATGTATGTACACATATCATAAAAGATTGAAAGATAACAGTTAAACCCGTTTATAAACAATCCTTCACTTATTTTATATTCTTTCAATATTAACAAAAATTCACTAAAAAGTCCTGCCACAAAAATGCTCAATAGCCCCTCTGTGTGTCAATATGATGTCTTTCAGGCTTTACGCCCTACTCATTCTTCCTTCCCACAAGCAAGTATTTATCCTTACATGGATGATATCCTTATTACAACCCCCTCAAAAACACTTTAACACAACTCTATAAACATCTCCAAAATTCTCTTACTCAAACTAGTTTCCAAATAAGCCCTAATAAAGTCCAATTAACTCAGCCTTAAAAATATTTAAAATATATCATGTCATCTAAAACAAAGAAACAAAAAAGGGGGAGTATGGATACCTGCCCTAGAAATACAATAGCCCTAGCACTAAATACTTTAAATTTTTAAAACTGTGATAAAGATGGCCTTTCAGCAGCTGAGAAACATTTCTCCCCTCATCAGGAGAGTCATCAAATGCAAGCTAAAATCCTGTACAAAGAAATGTTCATAACGTGGGGGAGAGGGTATGCCTGTGTGCTTATGCCAACAGGCCCCCAGTGGCTGCCAGCAAAGAACGTGAAGCTGTACCGTGAGCTGGAAGAATTGCCCGTTCAACCCAATACCACAGATGGAGAAGATGATGATGAAGGAACCAAGGAACTCCTGACACAACCCTGCTGTAACATTATCCAAACTCAGGGGGGAACTTGGGGAAGTCTTAAACAATTAAACCTAAAAGATTCATTGGTACGCTTATTACTTTAATTATTTCAGCCATTATCATAGCTGCCACTGCCACCACCGCCGCAGTCACCTTCAAACTGCTCATGCTGTTAATCAATCATGACCAAAGTCACCGATGAACTTTTAACTCAAACTCATATCGATAATAATCTTCCTACCAAACTTGATGCTTTAGAAGCATCTATCCTCTGGATAGGTGACAAACAACAAGCTCTGCTTACCAGACAAGAGTTGCAGTGTGACTGGGAACATGTTAAAATTTGTGTCACCCCTTTGCCTTGGAATAACTCCCAACTTTCTTGGGAACAAGTTAAAACTCACCTTCAAGGAGCCTTCCCCTCCTATTTACAGGGAGAAGTACTGGCTCTCCAGCAACGCCTGGGACACCACCTATCTCAAACACAACTTCTTGCTCAGCAAAAAGTGTTTCAAACACTTAATGATAATTTACAGTGGTTAATTCCCTCAAATTGGTTTCAGGGCCTAAACATATGAATCTGGATAATGTCTCTCATGGGAATAATCATGTTTTATTTTTTTATTATCAATTCTTAGGTTAATCTGCCAGGCCCTTTCTTGAGTTCATCACCCTGAACAGAAAATCATCATCTGGCTGCTGCTTCATCTCTCTCGCCTCCCACACCTGGAAATCAAGAACAAAGAAACAAAAGAGGGGAAGACTTGGGGGCCCTTTGGTTAAAGCACCTTTGAATTAATTTTTCACCCCAAGGGCTCCTTTCCCTCCTTCTCACCTGCCTACCTATTTGCCTGACTCTGTGACCCCTTTTTCTTCCTGCATAGTTTTTTTCTAGTTTCCCCCCTTCCCGTTGTTCCTATGATAACCTGGAGGTGTCTTGTATAAATCCCACTGGTTAGGTTGCCTTGTGCCACGAGCCTGGCATCCCTAGGTTGAGCAGGCCTTCTAGGAGCTGGTGTTGAACTGCTTGTCTCCTGCCCAATACCTTGTGCTGGGCCCTCTAAGAAATCTGGGTTCCCCGAAACCAGTGACCAGAGCTGGGGTCCCACCTATGGGCGAGGAAGTCCCAAGGCTGGTGTTGGGTGTGGAGGCCATGGAGGCATAAACTGTCGAACACTTCACCCTGCTTGGCCCTGGATGGCTGGTTAGCCAATGACGGGTAAGATTCCTCAGGGAAGGAACAGCTTGCACAGTTGCAGAGGGGCCATCAGGAGAGAATTTGAGGGCCTACGGAGGTAGGACACTGACCCTCACCCTTCCCAAGGGAGGTCTCCTGCCACCATGCCACTTTCAATAATGGCTAGAACATCTAGATAACAGATCTATAAAGAAATACAAGGCTCAAACAATACTATAAACCAACTAGGCCTAATAGACATATACAGAACACTTCATCCATAGCAGCAGAATACACATTCTTTTCTACTGCACATGGATCATTCTCCAGGAAAGGCCATATGTTAGGTCACAAAACAAACCCCAATAATTTAAAAAATATTGATATCATGCAATGTTTCTTCTCCAGGTAAAATGGTATGAAGCTAGAAGTCAATACAGGGAGAATTTGAAATTCACAAACATATGGAAATTAAACATGTACTCTTAAAGAACCAGTGGGTCAAAGAAGAAATCACAAGGGAAATTAGGAAATCTCTTGAGGCAAATGAAAATGAAAACACAATATACTTAAACTTATGGAATGCAGTGAAGGCAATGCTGAGAAGGAAATTTTGGCTCTAAATGCTTACATTAAAAAGAAGAAAAATCTCAAATCAGTGACCTAACCTCACAACTGGAGGATCTAGAAAAAGAAGAGCAAACTAAACCCAAAGCAAGCAGAAGGAAGGAAATAACAAAGATTAGAGCAGAGATAAGTGAAATAGAAAAATTGAAACAAAACAAGAGAATCAATGAAACCACAAGTTGGTTCTTTGAAAAGATCAGTAAAATCAACAAACTTTTGGCTACACTGACAAAGAAAAAACAGAGGACTCAAATAACAAATAAGAAATGAATGGGGGAAATTACTACTGACCCTACAGAAATAAAAAGGATTATAAGAGGATAATAAGAATAACTGTATGCCAACAAATTAGATAACCTAGATGAAATGGAAAATTCCTAGAAACACACAAACTACCTACACTGACTCAAGAAGAAATGGAAGATTTCAACCAACCAGTAACTAGTAAAGAGATTGAATCAGTCATCAAAAATCTCCTATAAAAGAAAAGCCCAGGACCAGATGGCTTCATTGATGGATTTTATCAAACATTCTAAGAATAATTAACCCCTATCCCATCCTGCTCAAACTCTTCCAAAAAATTGAAGAGGAGAGAGTACTTCCTAACTTATTCTATGGATCCAATATCACCCTAATACCAAAGTGAGATTAAGATACCACAAGAAAAGAAAATTATAGACCAATATCCATTATGAATGTAGATGCAAAATTCTCAATAAAATACTCACAAACCAAATCCAACAGCACATTAACAGAATTATACAGCATGAACAAGTGGATTTATCCCAGATATGATAGGGTGGTTCACCATCAGAAAATCTATTACTGTAATGTAACACTACACTAATAAAAACAAAGGATAAAAACCCCATTATTATCTCAATTGATTCAGAAAAGGCATTTGATAAAACCCTCACCCTTTCTTGACAAAAACATATAGAAAACTAGGAATAGAAGAAAACATGCTGCACATGATAAAAAGGCATATATGAAAACTCCACAGCTAACATCATAGTCAATGGTGAAAGAATGAAAGCTTTCCCTCTAAGATCAGAACACTGCTATTATTCAACATTACACTGGAAGTTCTAGCCAGAGCAATTATATATGATCCTATATATGGAAAGTATATAGATAACTAAAATTATAGAGAAAAGGAAAGAAAGGAATCAAAATGGGACACTACAAAAAAGCAACTAAATAAAAAAAATGGTAGTAATGGAGTAATTGCAATGGACTTTAAGATTTTACATTAAAAGCACAAGCAACAAAAGAAAATATAGATAAAGAGGACTTAATAAAAATTAAAAACTTTTGTGCATTAAAGCACATTATCAAGAAAATGAAAAGATAACCTACAGAATGGGACAAAATATTGGGAAAACATGTATCTGATAAGGATTTAGTATCCAGAATTTATAAAGTACTTTTACAACTCAACAACAAAAAGAAAACCCATTAAAAAAATAAGCCAGCAATTTGAAAGACATTTCTCCAAGAAGATATTCAAATGGCCAATAAATATATAAAAAGATGCTTAACATCATAAGAAATGCAAATTAAAACTACAATGATATACCACTTCATACTCACTAGAATGACAATTATTAAAAATAACAATAATATGGGAAGCGGCTGTGGCTCAATCAGTAGGGCTCCCGTTTACCATATGGGAGGCCCCGGGTTCGGTTCCCGGGGCCTCCTGGTGAAGGCAAGCCCGCCCGCACGGCGTGGTTAGCTGACCCAGCGAGCACGAGCAGCAAGGGGGGGATAAATGAATAAATAAATAAAATCTTAAAAAAAAAAAAAATAATAATAATAACACGCGGGGCCAAGTCCACTTGGAGGTCCCAGAGCAGGGGCACTATGTCTGGAGAAGCCCACCCAGCAGGCTGTCTAGGCATGATGTGGTGGCTGCTCCTCTGGGCGGCCCTCCAGGTTTGCCCCGCACAGAGCTGTGTCCTCTTGGCCCAGTGGCTGCCCCAGAAGCTGACATCTCCCCAGTACCTGGAGCCATATCTCCAAGGCCAGGAGTGCACCGCTGATGTCGAGGCTCCGAAGGGCCTTGCTGTGAAGCTCGTCTTCCGGGACTTCCAGCTGGAGCCGTCCCCGCGCTGTGAGCGGGTCTCTGTCACAAAATCTACTAACCTCCAGTATAGAAGATGAGGACTAGCTTTATCTCCCTTAGTCCATCACCACCCACATCTCCCTCCCCCATCCTCCCATCATTTTTCATTAAATCTATATTCAGTGTTTACGACTGTAAAATATTCACAGCTCAGCATATGGCATACAATAATTATATTTTCTTTCTTCTCCAAAAAAAAAATAAATAAATAACAAGTGTTGGTGAGGATGTGGAGAAACAAGAACCCTCTTACACTCTAAGGTGGGAACGTAAAGTGGTGCTGTGGCTGTGGAAAACAGTTTGGTGGGTTCTCAGAAAGTTAAACAGAATTATCATGTGTCTTGGCAATCCCACTCCTAGAAATACCCAAAAGAATTGAAAGCAGACAGATACTTGTATGCCAATGTTCACTGCAACATTATTCACAACAGCCAAAAGATGGATGCAACCCAAATGGTCATCAACCAGTGTATAGACAAAATGTGAAATAAGCAAAAGCACGGCTGAATATTATTCAGCTGTAAAAAGAAGTGATGTGCTGGTACATGCTACAACAGAGATGAACCCTGAAGACATCATGCTGAGTGAAATAAGCCGGTCATAAAAAGGACAAATATCATATGATTTCTCTTATATGAACTTCTTAGCATAAGAAAATTCATAGTGACAGAAAACTGAATAGTGGCTACCGGGGTGAGAGGAGGGGAGAATGGGCAGTTACTGCTAAATGAATATGAGTTTTGGTTTGGGATGATGAAAATAGACCGGAAATACATAGCAGTGAAAGGTACACAGTATTGCCAACATACATCATGTCAAAGAATTGTCCACCTAGTATGGTTAAAATGGTTTTATGTTATGTCTATTTTACCACAATTAAAAACAATCTAATTATTAAAGAAAATCTTTTTTAAAAAGAGGCTTGAGATTATATACTTGGTTTTATAACAAATAAGTTTGTAGGGGAAATTTGTGCTTCAATAAAAGTGATGCATTGTCTATACTCTGGAGGCCACCCCTCCAGGTTACCTGATTCTCATTCTGTGATGAGTATTTTACAACTTTGTAAATTGTACATAACAATAGCAACGCCAAGTAACTCTTCTCTATAACATGCAAATTCTGTTTTGTCAGATATAAGCTGAATTGACTACCCCCCAATGGAAGCCATTTTTTGCTTCCATTTGCACATTCATTTCAACATTCTTTTACTTCATATAAATTTGTGCTTTTATGACTTAACTGGGTATTATATCTTCCTTGTTCCCTCACTGATCTTTATATTTTTTGTTTCTTTGATTTTAGGAGGTACAGGGGATTGAACCTGGGACCTGGTACATGGGAAGCAGGTCCTCAACCACTTGAGCTACATCCTCTCCCCCCTCACTGATCTTTAACACTTCATTTTATATCTATATGAGAGTCATTATTTTACCTTTTTTCCTGAGGCTTAATTCTTTTTATGAAATATTATTCTGCTAAGATTCATTCATATTACAGGCAGCTATGGTTGATTCATGTTGACTCTGAATATAATTCTTCTCTATAAATATACTTCAGTATATTTATCCATATTTTTAAAAACCCAAGAAAGTTTGATTCATTGGCTGATTTATTATAAGCATAAAACAAATGTTACAGTTTGAAAAAAAAAAAAATGTTCCAGGACCTTCCCAACTTATCACACCTCTGTTGATCACGGTTGCCACCACAAAACCTTCTTCAGTGCCCTTTTCACCTTCTTATTCCTTAAGGTGTAGATGAGTGGATTTAACATGGGCATCACCAGGTTGTAGAAGAGGGTGAGAAACTTGCCTTGCTCTAGGGAAGAGCTGTTTCCTGGCTGCATGTACATGTAGATGATGCTCCCACAGAACAGGGAGACCACCGTGAGGTGGGAGCTGCAGGTACGGAAGGCCTTCCAGTGCCTGGCAGCTGACTTGATCCTCAGCACTGCCTCAGGGATGAAGCCATGGGAGACGAGAATAAGAGTGAGGGGCAGCAGGACAATGAGAACGGCAAAGGTGAAGGCCAGCATTTCCACTGCACAAGCATCCACAGAAGCCGTCTTTATCAGTGCTGGCATTTCCCAGAGGAAATGGCTGACTCGGCGCCGGCCACATCTGGATAGAGTCATTGTTAGTGGGGACATGACAGTGGCATTGACCAGTCCGCTCCCCCAGGGCACAGCCACCAGACGTAAACACAGCTGGCGATGCATTATGACCGTGTAGTGCAAGCGTTTACAGACTTCAGCATAGCGGTCATATGCCATGACAGCCAAAAGGATGCACTCAATTCCCCCAACAGAAAGGAGAGAGAAAAGTTGAACAACACAACCGGCATAGCTGGTAGTCTTGTCAGGACCCCAGAGGTTTACCAGCATCTGTGGGATACAACCAGTACTGAAGCAGAGATCCAGAAAGGAAAGATTTGCCAGAAAGAAGTACATTGGGGTATGAAGTGGAGGGTCTAATATATACACAAGGATTATGGTCAAATTTCCCAACACAGCCACTGAATACGGAATAGCATTTACTATGAAGAGGACAGTCTCCAGCTTGGGCTGATCAGAGAAAGCCCACTAAGATGAAACCATACTCTGAGCTGCCATTGGATTTCTCCATTGCCTTCCTTTCACATCATCTGTATAAGTGGGAAGAACAAAATGAAGAATACTTATCCTATATTTTCTGAAATTCATTGAAAATCAGGAGTTTTAGGGAACATATAAACAATCAAGTTCAACAACGCATCCAATAGCAGGATATCTTCTGTCCCAGCTACATAACTGCTCATCGTTTGCTCAAGCATTCCAGCGCTACTTAATGCAGACTATTTTATCACTGGAAAATCCTGGCTTATAATGTTCTTCTTTTTATTAAGTAGAAATTTCCTCCCTGTAATTCATAAGTATTTTAACTTTATTGAATCCATATCACATCTGATCCCTCTTCATATGACCGACATTAAAATATGTGAAGATAATTACTACATCTCAATTCAATTTTCTTTAAGCCAAGACATTCCTTTTCCTTCAACTCTTCCTCGGTAACACGGTTATTAGGTGAGGTATATTATGGCTAATAGCTATCTTCCACATGCCTCAATGTTGACAATGACTTTCTGAAAATGTGACAACTGGCACTGAGATCAGTACTCAAGACAGGATTTTAAAAAACACAAGGTTGGGGAAACGACATCTTACCATGACCTGTTTTCTGATTCCATGTTAGTAGAATCACATAATTAAATTCATCACTTTATTATTTCCTCACAACACCAGGAATTTGGTAGGAAACAAATAGTTTTGCCTCTTTCATAGACAGACATTTAGGTAGTATTAATAAATGTTTTCAAAATCAAAGCAGAAAAACTATTTGTAGAATTGAGACCAGATCACAATTCTAGTGATAAAATGTAACACAGTTTCCACTAGATATTTGCATCTTCCCTATAAATTAAACATACCTTGAGTCTTTGGGCTCCAATGCACCCTGTAAACTCAATGCTACCAGCAGTATTTTTATACAAATTACTAGTCTATTAACAAATTAACTTGCTTTTCATCTTGTCATTTTTCAAGGTAATGTTGTGAATACATTTGGAAGAAGATCAAATATAAAGTACATTGTTTTCTATCTTTAAATATTTTGCAATTGTTGTATGAGCATAAAATTAATAAATATAAATAACAAAGAAGAAAATTTAGGATTTTGAGTCATTTGTTTTCCTCCCATTTTCCCTCTCTTCAAAGTGAAAAGAAAATATAGTCTGCTCATTAATTCACTGAACGATTGACTTATTCCCTGACAGTTATATTCTGAAGAGGATGAGAAAGGAAAGATGGAATTATACACTGGGAATATTGAAAAATGATAAGTATTTGGTTCTGTTGATTAAAGCAGTTTTTCTTAGGCCATCTCTGCTTTCTGGTAAAATTGAAATATGGCTACATTTGCTCATGTGATTCCCTCTGGACTTAAGGGATTCTGGGTGATGAGGCCAATGGGTAATATTTAAAACCAGGGCAAGAGGGAGAGTGATTTTCCGCTTCTGCAGTTCTTTATAGAAGTTGGAAGAACAAAACCCTAGAGATCTCGTTATGATGATTATTAGAGTGGAGCCACTGATAGCGAGAATATTTTTTTCTCAAGTCTTCAGGGATCTAGCTCTTGGAAGAGTAGAACTGATTAGCTTGTTCTCCCCATGCTGCAGCAGCCATTAAAAAGTTTCCAATGAGTTTCGTTATAATTCACAAAATGCAGTAATCTCTGGGGCTATCAGTCTGGGAGGAGAAGCAGTCAATTAAGGAAGAGCTAAAGGGAGTCAGCTCCTGTCATCCTTGCGTTTTATTTGCTTTACAATTGCCTCTCAGAGCTACTCAGCAGCCCCTGGGATTTGCTCAACAATGTTATTCTCACCATCAAATCTCAAACATTTCCAGCATAACTGGAATAATCATCACCTCACTTCCGAATGGCATTTTTTTGAGTAGGGATTTAATGGGAGTCCCTATGAGAGCTATTCTCTAGCAGTGACCTACCTTCCTTCCTTCCTTCCTTCCTTCCGTCCTTCCTTCTTTTCTTTCTTCTTCCTTTTCTTTTTTTAAATACTTACCCATCAGTAATAATTCCCATAAAAACTTCTAATGTAGAATTATTCTGGGAATGGGATGAATAACTTTTATTCATCAAACATATTTGCGGGCACTGTAAAGGATACTTGGTATATAAATAAATATTATGTGCCTGATCTTAAGGACCTCACAATCCAGAAGAAGGTAAAGATAAGAAGTTACAACATTGTGTCAAAATTACCATCCTATCCAAGGCAGAGAAAAAGATAAACAAAGGATTATTGATTATATTTTGCTTGTTAATGGCTCATTATTTTCCACTCTGAGATCTTACACTCCTCATTAAATATTGTGCTCACTGCTGCATTCTCAATGCCTAGCACAGTGTTAGCATATAGTTCTTAGTAAATATTTGTTGGTTATATTAGTTAATCTATAAAGTGATTGTAGATATAACATATATTGAAGATTTTCTCCTTTTACAATGAAAAGTTTGCAAAAGTAAAAGGCATAGGTAATTTTTGATGGAGTAGATTTTGATGGCAAACTGTTGCAGTACTGACAATAAAATGGTGGCTGTCTGTACCTTATTTCTTCTACATATATCTCCATTTACCATAAGTAAACATTTCTTAGTTGATTGACCACTATTTACATGTATTTCATAGTAAATTAAAAGAACAAATATAAAACCAAAGCACAAAGTGATGGAAGTAAATAATGCATTTACAGTAATATCATTGAGTGTGAATGGATAAAACTCCCCAATCAAAAGATATAGACTGGGGAGCGGATACAGCTCAAGTGATTGAGCACCTGCTTCGCATAGATGAGGTCCTAAGTTCAATCCCTGGGTACATCCCCATATATATATATATATATCTCCTAACAGAATGGATTGAAAAAACCATGAGCCATCCATATGCTGTTTACAAGAGACTCACCTTAGACCCAGGGATACAAACTGACTGAAAGTGAAAGATTGGAAAAAATACCCCACGCAAATAGTAACCAAATAAGAGTAGGGGTAGCTATACTAATATCAGACAAAACATACTTTAAATGCAAAAAAGTCATGAGATACAAAAAGCCTTTATATATTATTAAAAGGGACAATCCACCAGGAAGAAATAACAGTCATAAATTTCTATGAACCTAACCAGGGTGGCCCAAAATACATGAGGAAAACTTCGGCAAAACTGAAGGGAGAAATAAACATCATTACAATAATAGTTGGAGACTTTAACATATCACTCATATCTTTAGAACAACTAGAAAGAAAATCAACAAGGAAACAGAGAACTTGAACAAAATGATAAACGAGCTAGACGTAACAGAAATATACAGAATGTTGCATTCCAAATCAGCAGGTTATAAATTCTTCTCAAGTGCCCATGGAGCTTTCTCCAGGATAGACCACATGTTAGGTCACAAAGCAGGTCTCAATAAATATAAAAAGATTAAAATTATCCAAAGCACCTTCTCAGATCATGATGGAATGAAGCAGGAAATCAATAATAGACAAGAAAGGGGAAATTTTGCAAACAGCAAAACAGCACACTCCTAAACAATCAGTGGGTCAAAGAAGAAATTGTAAGTGAAATTAACAAATATATTGAGATGAATGAAGAAGAGGACACAACTTATCAAAACCTATGGGATACAATGACAGCAATGTTGAGAGGGAAATTTACAGCCCTAAACTTCTATATTAAAAAAGAAGAAAGAGCTAAAATCAAAGATCTAACTGAATAACTGGAGAAACAAGAAAAAGAACAAACCATTCCCAAAGCAAGAAAAAGGAATGAAATAAATGAAAATGATTAAAGCAGAAATAAATGAAATTGAGTACAAAAAAATATAGAGAAAATCAACAAAACCACCACAACCAAGTGGGATTTATTCCTTGTATGCAAGGTTGGTTCAACATAAGAAAATTAATTAATGTAATATACCACATTAACAAAATGAAGGAAAAAAACCCACATGATCATCTCTCTCTATGCAGAAAAGTCCTCAACAAAATTCACCATCTTTTCTTGATAAAAACATGTCAAAGATAGGAATAGAAGGAAAATTCCTCAATATGATAAAGGGCATATATGAAAAGCCCACATCATATTCAATGGGGAAACACTGAAAATTTTCCCTCTAAGATCAGGATCAAGACAAGGATGCCCACCATCACCACTGTTATTCAATTTTGTGCTAGAAATTCTAGCTAGAGCAATTAGACAAGAAAAAAAAAAAAAAAAAAAGACACCCAAATAAGAAAAGAGAAAGAAAAACTTTCACTATTTGCAGATGCCATGCTCCTATATTTAGAAAATCTTGAAATGTCTATGACAAAGCTATTTGAGATAATAAACAACTTCCATAAAGTGGCACGATAAAAGATCAACATGCAAAAGTCAGTAATATTTCTGTACTCTAGTATTGAACAATCTGAGGAGGAAATCGGAAAAAAATTCCATTTACAATAGCAACAAAAAGACTCAAATACCTAGGAATCAATTTAACAAAAGAATTAAAGTAGGCTAGATTAGGAAATCAAGAGACAGATTTGGAACCTGGCAGAATACCCCACAAGATGGCTGCTGGAAGAACCTTGCAAGAACCCCCACTCAGAACAGGATTTCCTCCAGAATCAAGGAGAAGCCCTGGATATTCTCCAGGGGCCTTACCATTGGGCCATCCCTTGGGATTGATGGGTGGGATAACCAATCAGAACAGCAAACAGCTGGGATTCCTCCCCCAACATTAGCAAAGGGGCAGAATAATAAATGGTTTAAAAAGCAAGGACAAAATCCAAATTGGCCCTGTTCTTGCCTTTTCTCACCTTGCCTGGATCAGCATGCAAGTAAACTTTGGGATCTGTAATCTGTAATGGGGACTTGTAGTCTATAAATCAGCCCTTTTAACCTTTTTTCAGCCCCTTTCCTCTCTACCTGGGACCCATAATCTGTTATTTTCTCCCATTTCTCTTCTCTCAGTTCCTTAATAAATTACTGGCCTAACTAAACTGACTTGCACTTAAAATTCATTTTTTATAGCTTAGCCAAGAACCTAGGGAAAATCCGGCAACAGAAGTACAGGACCTATATTCAGAAAACTACAAAATAATGCTAAAAGAAATCAAAGAAGACCTAAACAATGAAGAGACATTCCATGTTCACGATTGGAAGACTAAATATCATGAAGATGTCAATTCTACCCAAACTGATTTATAGATTCAATGCAATACCAATCAAAATTCCAACAGCCTACTTTACAGAATAAAAAATTTATTTAGAAGGGAAAGTACACCCAAATAGCCAAAAAAGGTCTAAAAAAGAAGAGCGATGTGGTAGGACTCTCACTGACTGAACTTGAAACATAATACGAAGCTACAGTGGTCAAAACAGCATGGTATTGGGAAGCAGATGTGGCTCAAGCATTTGGGCTCCCATCTACCATATAGGAGGTCCAGGGTTCGATTTCTGGGGCCTCCTGGTGAAAAGCAAACTGGCCCAAGCAGAGAGTTGACCCACGAGGAGTGCTAGCCCAAGCAGGAGTGCTGGCCCACATGGAGAGCTGGTGCAGCAAGATGATGCAACAAAAAGAGACACAGAAGAGAGACAATAAGAGAGTCAGCAGACCAGGGAGCTGAGATGGCACAAGAGATTGAGAGCCTCTCTCCACTCCAGAAGGTCCCAGGATCAGTTCCCAGTGCCACCTAAAGAGAAGACAAGCAGACACAGAAGAGGGGGGAATAAATAAATAAAATAAATCTTTAAAAACAAAACAACAACAACAAAAACCCATCATGGTATTGGCCTAAAGATAGACAAATTGATCAGTGGAATAGAATTGAGAGTCCAGAAGTAAACCCTCACCTCTATGGTCAACTGGTTTTTGACAAACCTACCAAGTCCATGTTAATGGGACAAAACAATCTCTTCAGAAAATGGTGCTGGGAGAACTGGATTTCCAACCAAAAGAACGAAAGAGGACCACTATCACATACCCTATACAAAAATCAACCCAAAATGGATCAAAAACCTGGTTTAAATATATAAAAACCAGGACCATAAAACTACTAGAAAAAATGTAGGGAAACATCTTCAAGATCTTGTGGTAGGGGGGTGGTTTCTTGGATCTTATACCCAAAGCACAAGCACCAAAAGAAAAAATAGATAAATGGGACCTCCTCAAAATTAAATTCTTTTGCACCTCACAGGACTTTGTCAAAAGGGTGAAAAGGCAGTCGACTCAATGGGAGAAAATATTTGGAAGCCACATATCCAAAAAGGGTTTACTATCCATGATACATGAAGAGATGCTACAACTCAACAATAAAAAGACAAATGACCCGATTAAAAAATGGGCAAAAGACTTGAACAGACATTTGTCCAAAGAAGAAATACAAATGGTGAAAAAACACATTTAAAAATGTTCAACATCATTAGCGCTTAGGGAAATGCAAATCAAAGCTACAATGAGCTATCATTTTATACCTATTAGAATGGCCACTATTAAAAAGACAGAAAACTACAAGTTTTGGAGAGGACATGGAGAGATAACACTGCTGGTGGGATGGCAGAATGGTAAAGCCACTGTGGAGGACTGTTTGGCAATTCCTAAAGAAGTTGAATATAGATTTGCCACATGACCCGGCAATACCACTACTGGGTATATACCCAGAAGAACTGAGAGCAGTGACATGAACAGACATCTGCACACTGATGTTCACAGCAGCATTATTCACAATTGCCAAAAGATGGAAACAACCCAGGTGTCCATCAACTAATGAATGGATAAACAAATTGTGGTGTATACACCCAATGGAATATTATGCAGCTGTAAGAAGAAATGAAGTTGTGAAGCATATGACAACACGGATGAATCTGGAGGACATTGTGTTGAGTGAAGCAAGCCAGACACAAAAGGACAAATATTGCATGATTATGCTATTTTGAGCTAAATATATTGTATAATCTCATGGAGTTAATAACTTGAATATGGGTCACCAGAAACTAGAATTTGGTTAGAGAATGGAAAGCTGAGTGTTAACTTGTGCCGAATTGGTAAAAAGATTGTGTGTTAATCTTTGGAAATGAATAGAAAAGGTGAAGCCCAACAGAATGTTTGAAACTAGCAGTACTATTATGTGGGTATGACAGTGGTTGAAAAGAAAAGACTAATAAGTGACTTCAATAAACAGAGCCCCCATAAGAACCCTCACTGGACACAGCATGAGAGAGAAATACATTTTTGGTATGTTAGGCCACTAAGAGTTTGAGTCTTGTTACTTCAATCCACCATAGTCCATCTTAATCAGACACCTTCATTCACTCTATTCCAACCATCCTGTCCTGTCCACATTGCTGGTCCTCAAGAGCTAGTCCTGCTTGAGCCTGACTACCTGTACCCCCTGCCTAGCATTCTTTCCCCAGATGTGGGATTGCCTAACTCACATAGCACCTTCAGATCTTTACTCACATCTCACCGGTGCAATGAAGCTTAGCTTGGGCATGCTATTTAATATTGAAAATTCCCCATCAGCACTCCCAAATCCTCTTAATATGCTCTCATTCTTTTTACATATAATTATCACCTTCATATGTTATTTATTATGTTTAATGTTTACTTTATATATCATCTGCTAGAATGTAAGCTCCTTGAAGGCAGGAATTTTTGTCCATTTTGTTTATTGATGTATCTCAAATTCCAGAATAGTCCATGGAATTTTGCAGGTACTCCATAAATATTTGTTAAATGAATTGAAAAATGAACATAAGAAAGTGTGTGTGTTATCTCATAAATATGATTTCCTTGTAAGCTAAGTAGAATTTGAGATTATGAAGTTCATCAAAAGCAGAAAGAGCAGAATGAGACATACATACAGGTGTCAACTAAAGAAGACAGATGTGCACTACAGATATAAGTATATAATCTCCTTTATTAGCTGACTTTTCCATTGTCTACAATTAGCTACATCAACTACCACTTAGAAAAAGTTCCATGACCTTGAACTTGCATACTTCATTCATTCTTTTGTCATTAAATTTTAAAAATTATTGAGAACAAAATAGATATTTTTAGGACAGTGAATAAAGTAGTTAAAAGATAAAAATATTATCTGGCTTTTTAGACCTTACAGTGTCGAAGAGAATGGTGGATACATTTAGTCCTTTAATTCAGCTTAATTTATATGTAAATTAGTCGGTATAAGGAAATCGGAAAAAGTATAGACTTTAGTTAATTATGTTGTATCATTATTGTTTCATTAATTTTAGCAAACGTACCATACTAATATAAGAAGCTAATAATAATGGAAACTAGTTGTAGGACATATGGGAACCCTCTGCCCTAGCTTCACAGTTTTTGTTTTAAAATAAAAATTTTGTTTCATAGAAAATTAAAAAAACATGCAAACAAAAGATTATATAGAACAAATTAAGAATTAAAATGACATTACGTTCGGGTCCTCTGAGAAGCAGATGCCATGACGTGATTAGACATGCAAGAGATTTATTGGGGAAAACACCTGAGAGTGAAAATGAGGAGAGAGCCAGGTGAAGCACGGGAGAGCCATCAGACCACAACAGAAGGTCTCACTGTGGAGGAGAGAGGGAAGGAAAGAAGGCTGGGTAGGAAATGCCTTAGACTTCAGTGCAGCTCTTTAAAGAGTTTCTGCACGGCCAATGGGGAGTGCTTGAGCAAAGCTGCCTATCTGAGTATTCCTCTGGCTCCCAAGGTCATCAATAGCTCTGCCATGCTCCATCATCGGCTGGGAGAAGCCCGGGGGAAGCACGGCCTCAGCACGTGCACAGTGAGGGATTTCACTGCGCAGCTATTGAGGCTGCCAGTCAATCACTCCCCTCAGTCAGAGATCTGAGGGGCCCAATTTCAAAGTCAGCAGAGTTCATTCTGTGGCCTTCACAGACATTCTTCTCCACACCTGTTTAGGAAGTAGCTCCTCCAGGTTCCATGGGCCTCTCTTTCTGAGGGGAAACCCAGCAGAGAGGTTGGTAGGAGAAATTGCAGCCCCTGTTGCAATTGTTCTCAGGGATGCAACTGGTTCTCATCCTCTCCCTCCGCCACTATCCATTCTAAACTCTTCGCACACTCACCTAGCACCTTGAGGGGTCTTGGTGTGTAACCCAGCCCCCCATTCCTAAGTGTCTAAAACCCTTGGCAATCATACATGTCTCAGCCTGAAGGTGCAGTGCCTGTCTGTTCACAGTTACAACAGGGCAAGGAACTACCAGGATGTGGGTAGGTGGATTACCTGTGTCCCATGGGTATTTCTCCCTGGCCCCATAGTCTAAACTCAGCTCTACCTCCTACTGCTGACCAGGTCAGGGTCAGTTACCCCTGCCCTGTATAGTATAGTAATTATCTATTGCTACACAACATATTATCCCAAAACTTAGCAGCTAAAAACAAAAACATTATTTTATGGTTTCTCTGGGTCAGAAATCTGGGTACAGTTTAGCTGGGCACCTCTGCCTCGGGGTCTGTCATGAAGTTACAATCAAAGTATCAGGTAGAGCTGCAACCATCTTAAAGCTTAATTGGGAAAGGATTTGTTCCCAGGCTCTCGTACATGGCTGTTGGCAGGCCTCAGAAGATCAACTTACAAGATAACTCACTTGGGCCTCTCCACAGGGCTGCCCCATGACATGGCAGCTGGCTTCCTCCATAGCAAGTGATCCATGAAAGAGAGTGAAAGAGAATATCCAAAATGGAAGCCAGTCTTTTCAGAACGTAGTCTCAGAAATGACATCACATCAAGTCTGCTGTATTCTGTTTGTTAGAGCAACTCAATGATTGGTCCAACACACGCTCGAGGGAAGGGGGTTTTACAAAGGCATGGATTCCAAGAGCTGGGGATCATCAGGGGCCACCTTAGAAGCCATCAACCATGTATGGTGACTCCTCTTCTGCTGATCTCTGGACAAAAGGACTCAAATTCCCTGGTGGCAGTAATAGCTCGTTGTTCCATGGAACCCTATATCCCATTGCAAAAGTGTGCCCCTTTTGGGACTCAGAACCTCCAATCCTGCAAAGCCCAGAGTTGCAGGGATGGGAAGCACAAAATCCACCAGTGGATCACTGAGAGAAATAGTAATGAGGTTACTCTGGCTTCCACCCTGTGGATCCCAGTCTCATGCATTCTAACTATAGGGAACACAGCACCATATAGAGGTCTCTGACTTAATACCGAAAGCCTGAATATACAAGTGACCAATGGCCAGACCATACATAAAAATAGAAATCTGATCCCCAAACTCGGCAACAACCAGCCCAAAAAGCCAAATCGTAATCTCTGTAGCAATCAGCTCAAAATGGTTGGGATTTGGTCAATAACTGCAAGCTTTCCTAATTTTTGTCTCTTCCCCCTTTCCATTTGCAATTCAGGATAAACTAGAGAAAGCTAAATATGTTCCCCAAACCAATCACATAGGATACCCTGCTTTTAATTATCCTGCCTCCATTTTCCTTGTACCAACAACTTCCTATTGAGCATACCCGAAACCTTCCTCTTCTTTCACTATAAAACTTTCCCACTCCCAAATGCAAGTGATGGTGCTGACTCCCTTGCTATAGTAAGTTCTGAATAAAGAGTCTCATTTATTTCCACAATGAGTATACTGCATCCTTAAGGATGGATTCTTTAAAGTGCTGCCTCTGAGCTGGTACTCAGTGATGCCTTTAGAAGGTGCTTCCACGGTTCTATGAGCCCGACTACTTCTACATGGTGCAATATGTGATAGGACCAGTGGAGCCTGTTGTCTTGAGCCCATTCCCTTACCTGCTTTGCTTCAAAGTGAGACCCCTGTCAGATGCAAATCTATGTGGGATCAAAGCTGTGGACCAAGCATTCCATAAGACCCTATTGCCAGCTGAGACTCTTCAGGCAGGAGAGGCAAATACATCCAAAAGATATCTATCCCTGTGAAGATGAACTACTGACACTCCCTGGGTGGAAGGGATCCAATGTAGTTGACTTGCCACTAAGTGGAAGGTTTTTCTTCTCAAAGACTAGTGTCATATCAGGAGCTCAGCATTGTTCTGCTGCTCACAGGTGGGGCGTTCAAAGGCAGCAGTAGCTACATCAGCCTTGGTAAGTGAGTGTCCATGCTGTGCCACCATGTCCACGCCATTCATGTGCTCACTGTCCCAGTTCCAGGGTGGCCAATGATGAAGTCTGGCTATTGTCAACTGACTGAGTCATTTTGCCATTTACTTAGCTGTTTTGAGCCACTTTCATTGTGGATGTTTTCTGGTGGAAGTTAACATGTAATACAAAATCTTTGCCCTTGGGGCTCACTCTCATATGTATATCTACCTATCTTTCTTGGATTTATCTCCCACCTTCTGGAGTTTGTGTGCTTTACAAAGGCCCTCAGTGGTCTAGTTACCTCTTGCTTTTTCCTTTCCAGTCTACGTGGTGTCCTAGATATAGTGGATTAGTGTGATGGACTGTGGGATGTCAGGTGGTCCAGATGAGTTAACATAACCCTGAGACAAAAGCTGTAGATGAACATGTTGTCCATCCCAGGTGAATGCAAACTGTTCCTAAGCCTCTTTCCTGATCAGAATGGAAAAGGACATATTTTCCAGATCAGTGGTTACATATCCCATTCCCAGGGCCTTATTAATTTAGTCTGGCAAAGATACGCTATTCAGCACAGCAGCTGTGGTTGGGGCTATTACTCGGTTAAGACTGCAGGAGTCTACAGGCCTTCTCCAGGATCTATCCAGGCTCTGTAGGAGTCAGACTAGTGAAATAAATGGCAGTTGCTAACCTCTACCACCAGGGATGCAATGATATTTTTTATTTACTATCTGGGCCAGTGGATTGAGGGGAAGGATGGCAATTTCGGCAATATCCACTTGGCCTTCCCACTGTAGTAACTCTTACCTTATAGGCCGAGGACCTATGTGGGCATTACTCTGTCAAGTATATCAATCTAATCATACACTTGAGGATAGGAGAAATGACCAGTGGTTGGGACTGTGGACACATTGGGTCCATGGTAAGCCAGACTTTTGCCAGTGCTCCATTTATTATCTTGCTTCCTAGCCCCTCTCTCTGACAAGGTCATGATGATTCTTTAGGTCTCTACATAAATCGATGTCAACTCAGACTCTGTGTCCCATAATGTTGGAACATCTGACAGTCTCTTTATCTTGTTTATAGTTATCTAAGTAAAGAGCCATGGATCCCTTTGGTGAAGGGTTGTGGAATCATCACAGCATATACTTGCTACAGTGTTGCAGGATCTTATATAAAGTGGATGTCAAGACGAGATGAGACATATAAGAGATTTATTGGGGAAAACACCTGCAAATGAAAATGGGGAGGGAGCTGGAGGAGGCTGGGAAAGCTGTCAGACTGTGCAGTTCTGATGTCAGGGAGGGGAGAGGGAAGAAAGGAAGGTTGGTAGGAAAAGTCTTAGACTGTAGAAAATACCTGTGCTGAAGCATAGAAATCAAAAACGAATGGAAAAGAGAAAATAGTAGAAGAGACATGATGATTGTGATGGAAAAGTTCCAATATACATGTAACCTAATGGATGATGAGAGAAAGGCAATTTACCTGTTATCACATTGTCTTAAAAAAATATACATTTTAGTCGTTGTATAATTGGTTGGTTAAAAATGTGCTTTTTAGTGATTTTTCTAAACTATTTTTGTAAAGTTATGTGTTATGCTTTAATATAGTCTGTTAGAATTTGCTTCCATTTACTCTTTTGAAGATAATGATTTCTAATTGAAATGAAATCTGAACTCAGCAAAACAGATTTACTTCTCTTATCTGTTAGCATTCTATTAAGGCAAAAGTGCATGCTGTTGCTGTAGGTTTTAAGGAGAAACGTGATAATTATATTTTTCAGCTATTGTATTTTTTATATATATAATGTATTAGTAGAAGAAAACAATTGAGAAAGAGGGGGGACAAGGCAATTAAATAATTATAATGTGAACGGATCACGTAACCAGCAAAAGAAGCAACTAATGGCGCAAGTGTTTGGGAAGTCCTCAGCGTTTTGAAGCTCTGTAGGCATCACTCTCGCAGGGAGACTGTTTTAGTCTTCTAAGTTTCTTAAGCAAATATCATGAAATGGTTCCCGTTAAACAACGGGAACGTATTCGCTCACGGTTTTGAAGCAGGGAAAATGTCCTAATCAAGGCATCATCAGTGCTTTACTTGGCTGCCGGTGATCCTTGGCTCCTGTCACATGACAAGGCAATGGTGGTGTCTCTCGGTCGCTCCCTTCTCTTCCTGGGATCTGTTTCAGCTTCTTGCTTCCTGTGGCTTCCTCTTTCTTTGTCTGAATTTCATTCTCTTAAAAAGGACTCCAGTAATAGGATAAAGACTCGTCCTGACTGAGGTGGGTCACACCCTAACTGAAGTCGCTTCATCAAAAGGTTCTGCTTACAGTGGGTTCTTACCCACAGGAATGGATGAAGTTTAAGAACATGTTTTTCGGGGTTACATACAGCTTCAAACTACCACAGACACTAAAATGTACTGACTCCATTATTGCACAAGAGAAGTATATTAAACAAGAATGAACACTGAAAATTATTGCATGATGTGCTATTTTTTAATCTAGACTATAAATGCTTTAGGGTTTAAGAGAATAGTGATAATATTGATAGTTGGGAGAATTAGGAAAACAAATTTCAAGGAATCAGGAATTGAGCTAGACCTAGTAAATAGGATTTGACCTGTAAAAAGAATTAAAAGGGACACTTACATTTAAGATGAAAACATGAGTACAGAAACATGGCAAGAGAACGGAAGAATCCGGGTAAAATTCTAGAAGAAAAATCACTGTGGAGTCCTTGAGCAAAGTTGCCTATCTGTGCAGGCCTTGTGGATTAGTCACTGTGGATTTTTATTATTGTGCTGATACAGGAGAAGTGTTAAAATTTTAAAGCTAAGGCTATTCATCTCAGATCCAAAATTAAAAAAGTTGATTTCCAGGGTTTCTGAAAATCTCCTGTAATTTTGTGGAAAAAAAAATTTGCATGTATATGTATACATGTGATATTACTGGAGAGAAGATTTCTATTTTATCACGTTCTCAGAGAGGTCTAAGCTACACGAAAATGTACTAGCCCATGTGTAAAGCTGAGGCATCTTGAAGATGCTGAGGTTACAGTTTTTGGTGACCTGGAGGATCAGTTCTGGGGACTTGAATGTATTTAGGCAACAGAAAAGTAATGTAGCTCTCTCTCAAGGAAATTTTATTTGACAGAGATCATCATAATATCTCTCTGTAGGAAGGATGAAAATAGGGCAGCTTGAAGAGAAGTAAATTAGTAATCTAAGTAAACATTATGTCTTTAACAAAGCTTGTATTTGCATGTTTCCTATCCCTTATTTAAGAAGACTCTTGCGACCAACCTTTTAAAGGCCTCCTTTACTTCTTTGTTCCTAAGTGTGTATATAAGTGGGTTCATCATCGGTGCAATGATTCCATAGAAAAGAGAAACCATCTTTCCTCGGTCCTTGGAGTTGGGTGATGGTGGTTGCAGGTACATGGAGATAGCTGTGCCATAAAAAAGTGACACTACAATTAAGTGGGAGCCACATGTCCCAAAAGCCTTTTGTTTACCTTCAGCAGATTGAATTCTAAACACTGCTTTAGCAATAAAAGCATATGATATAAGAATGAGTGTCAGGGGTATCAGATGGAAGAGCACACTCACAAAGAATAGTTCAGCCTCATTTGCTGTTGTGTCAACACACGACAACTTGAGCAGAGCAGGGACTTCACAGAGAAAGTGGTCAACCACGTAAGGGCCACACAGTGGCAGCTGGAGGGTCAGAGTAGACAACCAGACTGAGTTACCAAAGCCCGTGATCCAGGATGCAGCTGCCAGCTGGAAGCAGAGCCTTTGGTGCATGATAACTGAGTAATGGAGAGGCCGACAAATAGCTACAAACCTATCGAAGGACATGACGGCCAGAAGAACACATTCAGTGGCTCCTAAGGCCAGGAACATGAAAAGCTGAGCCACGCAGCCACCATAACTGATTACTTTCCTGGTGCTGCGCAGATTTACCAGCATTTGTGGAACAGTACTCGTGGTGTAGCAAAGATCCAGGAGTGACAGATTGGCAAGAAAAATATACATGGGGGTATGGAGTTTGGAGTCCAGGCCTGACACTAGAATAATGGTCAGATTGCCAAAAATGGTCACAATGTAAGAAATGAGGAAGACCACAAAGAGTGGAAACTGCAGCCATGGTCGATCTGAGAAACCTAATAGGATGAACTCCCATGGGATGCTCGCATTTACCCAACTCATGATCGTGCGTCAACTCTTGGTGTCCTGAAACATAAAAATTCAAGAATTCAATTAACATTTACTTATTGACTATTTCAATTACTTACAATCAATTTGATACCTGTTTGAAGACATTCACAGAACTGACATTGGTTGTAACACGAAAACTGTAGAGTTGAAAGATGTTCTTAATTATCTTCCCAACTGTTTCTAAACTTCAAAAGTGAAAGCCACAATTTCAAAAGTAAATTCCTGATTTAAACAGCTTTCATCAAATTCATTCTTTGATTTTTATTTGGGAAAGTGGTTTTGCTCTGCTTTCCCTAGGTAGCTTTTATTAGGAAGTTTCAGTCACAATCCCTGCCATACTACTTTCCATTCTAATTTTCCTCAATGCCAAGGAGATTGTCTTATCATCTGAATCAATTAAAACTGTTTCGACCACCCCCAAAAGCTGTGTAACTAGGTTCTAGTAAGCTATCAGATACATTTCAAAGAATGTCTTTTGCCTTTTATGACTTCATGGAATCAGAGTAAAAAGATATTAATAGCATAGAATTTGAAGCCAGGCCGATCTGAAGTCAAGTTAAGACCATATAAGTCATTAGTTATACCACCCTGGGAATGTTCCTCATCAGTGATGAGCCTCAGCCTCCTCATCTTTAAAATGAGGAGAACAATGCCTTCCTCAACGTAGCGTTGTAAAGGTGGATGAAATGAGCCATAGTGATCCAAGTTCTCTGAGATGCTCAGAAAAGAATTACTTACGAATTTTTAAACTCTCAATTTCCTAGAGTTACCAGTGGAAAGTGACCCTTGTGGTTGGGAATACAGTCTGTCATTCCCTCCACAACTCCAAAACCGTTAACCTCAAAAGTGAGGCAATAGCAAGAATCTGATGTGAAGTATTAATATGATCTTGAAAGTAAATTGTGGGAAAGGATGTGGCTTAAGCAGTTGAGTGCCTGCTTCCCATATGGGAGGTCCCAGGTTCAGTTCCCGGTGCCTCCTGAAAAACACAAAACAAATGACAAGCAAAACAAATGAAAAAACCAACTCAGGGAAGCCAATGTGACTCAGTGGTTGAGTGCTGGCTTCCCACATACGAGGTCCTGGGTTCAATCCCCAGCCCTGGAAACTAAAAATAATAATAATAATAATAATAATAATAATAATAATAATAATGTAAATTGCCTGGTATCATACCACACAGCAATGTGGATGAAAGTATCATGATGCAGGAATGCTGTAGTTTTTAGGGCAGAGGTTGTTTAGAGTGCTAACTTTTCTGGAGATACAAATATAATTCAAAGCCATCAGCTGACTTATCTATCCTACAGTCATTTACCTTACCAGCACTATTCTCAATTGTTTTTTATTATTTATTGGCATAGGAATGTGAATTTAGTGACAGAAATGTAATTTTTGAAATATTATTCCCTGTGTATTTAATATTTCCCCAGCTTTTCTACAGTTCCCAGTACAGAGTGGCAGGGAAGGTCCCCAAAAAAGTCCTCTTCCTCAGAGAGTCAGAATCCAGAATATAGATCACCAAGGGACGAGGTGGGGATGGGGAATGAAAAGTTAAGCCTTAAAATGTATGGCATTCCTATTTGGAATGATGGGGGAAAGTTTTTGTAATGGACGGTGGTGGTGGTAGCACATTTTGAATGTAATTAACAACACTGAAATATAAATCTGAATGTGATTAAAAGAGGAAACATTAGATTGTATATATATGGTAACAGAAGAAAAAATTTTTAAAAATCCATGGAGCTAAACTACACAAACAGTGAGTCCTAAGTTAAACCATGGACTACAGTTTATAGTATAGTCATAAAAAATGTGCTTTCATCAATTGCAACAAGAGTTCCACACCAATGCAAGGTGTTAGTAATAAGGTGGTATATGGGATCTGTATTTTATGAATGATTATTCTGTAAACCTACAACCTCTCCAATAAAGGGGGAAAAAAGGCCTCTTGCTATGCAGCTATCAATAAAAGTGACGTGATATATATGAATGTGCAAAGATACTCAAATGTGTCCTCAAGGAAAAAAAAGCAAGTTTCTGAAAATTTAGAAAGCTTCCATGTGTTTGCATAAGAAAATATAATATATTTAAGTACTCACACATATATAAGAATTAAATATATATGTGAGTATATAAGAATATTTATGTGAATTATCTGGAAGCATGCAGAAGTGGTTACTTCTGGGAAGTGGGAATGGCGAGGAAGTAAATCAGACTTTAATATTTAATTTTACCCCTGTTTGTTCTAATTTTTAACGAGTAAGGATTATAATGCTTTTTATTTTATTTATTATATAATAACCTTTAAAACCTGTCCCACTCACTTGCTGGTCTATAAAGACCAGCATTTAACGCCATAAAAAAGCAGATCCTTATAAAACTTTAGCTGTATAGCTCTTAATTGTTCCCTAAAACTGTCTTAATGAAGAATCTGCATGGAGATTTTCTAACGATTGGAGTATGGGAACATTGGACATCTTACTGGCAAATAAAAACAGTTGCCAGTGATTACAGGAATTCTGAAAATCAGGATAACTGGCATCAGTAAAGATAGAGCTCACATACCTGAGTGGCTCAAGAGTTGAATGGATTCCCTCAAGTCCATATAATTGGGGTGACCAGATGGCCCAAGGTACCCAGTCCTACCATAGTTACTCACAGCACCCCTTCCATTTTCAGAAGTGTTCCTGTTTGGATGATAATTTATAAGGTTGCCGAACCATAATACCGAACAGTGAAACAATCTTTGAATTACTGCTCAGGAGGTATATGTCATCATTGAGGAGATTGCCTGTGTTTGTTGCTCTCACCTGGGCCAATGGCCTTTCCTCACTGGCTCTCACCTGGCGTTTCTCCCCGACAACTCAGCCAAAAGGCTGCCTCCCGAAGGAGCCCTCTCTGTTGAAGATTACGGAAGAGGAATTCAATGAACTTCTTTCTAACTGACCATCTCACACCGAGAGTCAGTAATTACAAAAGTAATAAACTTGCTTTGGACATCAAAACAATGCATTGGCAGGTGTGTACTGTCATTGGATATGTCTCTCCTGGTCCACAGCAGTGACAGTATGAGGAAGGGAAAAAAGTATCCACAGTGGAGAAGACAGGAGGGGATAACAGGGATGGGGCCAGAAGGATACAGAGAACAAAAGTACTGGGGAGATTGCAGTGCACCTAATTCTCATGTTCTGCTTTGCTCACTTTGGAAACAAACTTTCCCCTATCTTTCAAATCCCCAGGAATCTCAAAATGTATCCATTTAAAAAAAAGAGAACTTTTGATTAAAATATTGAAATATAATTTTGTAATTCAGAGAGTTTAAATAATTTGAAAATTTGAATTGTTATTCTTATCACTAATAGTAGGATAGTGATTTGTTAACAGTTAAAACAAACCAGGAAGCCCTTAACTGTATCTCTGAAATCATAGCAGATAAGCAAAGTGATTATTTACCTGTCAACACCTGTGCCAATGTTTCCCAGTCATTGACCTCAGAAGGCCACACAATTTATTCCTCTGCTCCTGAGTTGAATTCCTTTGCAGCATCCCCAGAAAACATTATTCTCGTTTTAAGTAACAAGTAAGTCCTTGATCAAAAGAGGTATGTTTTAACAATGTGAGGAAACATAGAAACTGGGTTACAGCAGCAGGTTTGAAGAAGAAAAAAAAGCAGCAGTTGAAAGGGGCTGTTTGAAGCTTTAGAACTTTTACCTAAATGGAACTTAGAATATTTTCATTCATATTGCCTAGATAAATACAAACTTTTTGCCTATATATCTGTTGATATAACATCCATCAGCTACACGCTGGATTTTCTCACTCCATGGCTGAGATGCAAGGATTCAGAATGATGAAGCTCAACTAAATCCTGGAAACTTCTTTTTAAGCAGTTACTATGGAAAGAGCATCGAGATAAGAAAGGTGATAAGAGCTAAATCCCTGCACAACTGGGAAAGTTACTCAGGCTAGGAAAGAAGTTTAATCTGTGACATTGGTGTTCTGTTTTCCAGTCAACATAATTGTTCGCTCCTATGTTTTCTCAAATTATCTTACCTCTGTGAAGGTATAGAAGACTTTAAAATACTACACGGAATGGCTTCTTCCAGCTGGAGTAAAACAGTAAATAATGGAATTAGTTTATTCATACAACGTTGCAGTTTAGCTTAGGAAATAAGGAGGGGGATTGTCAAAATACTTTTTCCCATTTCTCAAAAGACTACTTTTGCAGACAGAAACTGGGATTTAGTGATTTTTCCAAGTTAGTATGGGGCAGATTGAAGACTAGAAGCCCAAATGCTCTGCTGTAGTTTTCATTTCCAGCAGAGATAACAAATACATGCAAAATAGTGTCATCGACAAATAGATGGAATAAAGACATTGAGACTGAGTCCAATTTTTAAAACAGATATGAATGACAATACAATCCACAAGATAATTGCTCGGGACACTCAAATTTCAGTTTGTTTTATGTAATAATTTTCAGAAAAGTGTTCTACATACCTCCATTTCAAGCATTAGAATGGTTTGAGTCTGTGTGGGTTTGTCCAAGAAGCTCTGAATTAAAATAGGACAAATTAGAGGTTTGCAGATCCAATAGACTTTTCATAAGCTATTCAATTGTTAAACTCATATGATGAAGTTTATAACAAATTATGAGATCCCCTTTAGGATTAACTTAGAAAATATGAGAATGAGGAATACGGTATTGCAGGTGACGAGAATGTGGTTTCTTGACATCACATTGCAAAGTATTAAGCTTATTTTCCAAATTATTTTCACCAAATTTGCAAAATAAATAAGAAGACTAGGGAGCTTTATTAATTTTGGTGTGTGCTCTGGCCTACAGGGAAAGATAACAATTCTCACTGTGATTTATGGTAATTGACCATGATATCCAATGAGAAGAGAGAGGGAGAGAATCTGTGTGAAGTGATATTTCATTTTTAGCTTTCATTTACTCAGAAATACCCTTTCTCTGGAGACCAACTCAACCTTTTCCAAGGCAAAAGGAATGATAATAGGGACTAAAATGCCCTATTTTAAATAAAATTTGAATTTTGTGCTATTATTAAACCAGGAATTAGTTTCTTTTTGTAAGGTACTAAGTAAGTTCTGTAAAGTCACATAGAAAAGAAAACTGTCCATTTGCTCTGAAATTCTAACAGGTCAATGTTTATACCATAAAATAGACTTCCATTTAATTTACCATAGAAATATTTTTATTACCTTGGTTTATATAAAGCAGTTTTGTTTATCATAAGCCAAATAGTTCTATCATTTCTTTCATAGATTTTACTTTTCTAGTCTTAGTTAAGAAACTCTCCCCACGGGAAGCGGCTGTGGCTCAATCAGTAGGGCTCCCGTTTACCATATGGGAGGCCCCGGGTTCGGTTCCCAGGGCCTCCTGGTGAAGGCAGGCCTGCCCGCACGGCGTGGTTAGCTGACCCAGCGAACACAAGCAGCAAGGGGGGGATAAATGAATAAATAAATAAAATCTTTAAAAAAAAGAAAAAAAAAAAAAAAAAAACTCTCCCCAGTTCAAGATGAATATGTAGATTCCTAGATTTTTTGGCAAGATTTTTTAAATGATTCAAAATTTTTAAGGTATCTTCTGTCCAGGATTTATATTTATATGCTCTAATATGTAGTACCATACTAATCTTTCCAGATTAGTCAATCTGGGAAAAATGTTTATAATTAAGAAATATGTTAGTATATATAATATGAAAATAGTCTACACAAAATCCAATAAAAATATAAATAACATCATAGAAAAAATGCCAAATAATATGGAAAACTAAGAATAGCAAATCTAATATAAGAAAGATCTATGGTTGACAAAGATGGCAGCATAAGGTGCTCTAGGGTCTGTTCCCCCACAGGATCTTCAAACACTTAGCAAAAACTGACAGAGCCATCTTCCTCAGAGCTACGGAAAACAGTTAAAGAGTTTCAATAACTGGGCAAGTGCCAAATCAAGAAAAAAGCAACTTAAAACTGTCAGGAAAGCCCATTTCGACCTTGCTGGCCTCTCTCCAGCACCCTCTCTGGGGTTCTGGCCCTGTTCTGTGGGGAAACCGAGTATCCCTTATGTGCCCACTGGATGCCTGTATGTCTGTGCCAGTCTTTCTGGTGGTGGCATGAAGGAATGAGCCAGTACACTTGTCTCCAGTTTGCTGTCCCAGAACTTGCCCTACACAAAGAAGCTAAATAAGTGTAAGAAATAATCAAATAGAAGCAGCTTGGGGCAGAGGATTACCAGATTCAAGATGTACAATAGAGCACCTAGGGAAGGGGAAATCTAGTCCAGTGTGGGAATAAAGGCATTCAGGTTCCTGTAAGTGGCAAAATTCCTATGGCCATGAGAGCATGCCCAGGACAAGAAACATGCTCAGTAAAGACCAGATAAGACCCAGCATTTTCACCTCAGACTGGTATTCTTCCTGGGAGGGCTAAACTCTGAAGGAGAGCACCAGTCAACATAGAACCAATGCGCAAAGACTGTGAAAGATGTTTTTTGAATTGGCTTATTTCTTTTGTTAGCTCCTGCACTCAAGGAAATCTTTGTCATTTCACTATCTCAATACAAACTTGAGGAACAGATAACTCAGGGCCTAAATTCCAGAGTTACTACATTAAAATATTAAAATATACAGTGTACAACAAAAGATTACAAGACAAACAAAGAAACGGATATGCTAGCCCATCCAAATGAACAAGATAAAATGACAGAAACTATCAATGAAGAACAGCAGACTTTGTAAATACCAGGTGAAGGGAGAGGATGTGACTCAAGAAGTTGAGTGCCCACCTCCCACATGGGAGGTCCTGGGTACGGCTCCCAGTGCCTCCTGAAAAAACAAAAACAAGCAACAAGCAAAAAAACAAATGAAAAAACCAACTCAGAGAAGCCAATGTGGCTCAGTGGTTGAGTGCCGGCTTCCTACATACAAGGTCTGGGATTCAATCCATGGGTCCCAGTACCTAAAACAACAACAACAAACAAACAAACAAACAAAAAACAGGTGAAGGCCTTTAAAAAATGAACTTAAATATGCTCAAAGAGATAAAAGAAAAAAGCAGAAAGAACTAAAAGATATCAGGAAAATGATATAGCTCAATATTGAGATATATCTCAGTAAAGACAGAGAAATTATAAAAAAAGGAACCAAGGTAGTCCTGGGTTCAATCCCCAGTACCTCCTAAAAAAAAAAAAAAAAAAAAGGAACCAAACAAAACCACAATAAGTGAAATTTAAAAATTCCCAAGAGCATTTTAATAGCAGATTAGAAACTGGCAAAAGAAACAATCAGTGAAGTTGAAGATAAAACAATTTTTTGATGTTGAAGATAAAACAATTGAAATTATTCAGGCTGAGGAGTAGAAAGATAAAAGAATGAAGAAAAGTAAACAAAGCCTAAGAGACCTGTGGACACCATCAAGCATACCAATATATGCATTACTGGAGCCGAGAAGAAAGAGAGAAAGGGACAGGAGGAATATCCAAATAACTAATAGCAGAAAACTTCTCAAATTTATGAAAGACATGAATATACATGTTCAAGAAACCCAATGAACCCCAAAGAAGATAAACTTGAAGAGATCTAGGCCCAGACATACTATAATAAAATGGTTGTATGACAAAGGCAAAGAGAAAATTCTGAAAGCTGCAAAATTAAAGCAATGTATCATGTACAAGGGAGCCCAGATAAGATTAAGTGCCAATTTTCGTCAGAAACCATGGAGGCAAAAAGGCAGAGTGCTGAAATATTTAAAGCACTGAAAGAAAAATAATTGCCAAGCAAGAATTTTATATCCAAGAACATTGTCTTTCAAAAATGAGGAAGAGATTAAGAAATATTGTGATAAGGAAAAGCTGAGGGAATACATCATCACTAGACCTGCCCTAAGCAAAGCTAAAGACGGTTCTTCAGACTGAAAGGAAAGGACACCAGGCAGAAGATCAAAGAACACCAAGCACAGAGAAATAATAGTCTCTGGTTAAGGTTGCTACATGGAAACCATAAATGCTAGTATTGTATTTTTGGTATTTATTAGTTTTTTACTTCTTACAGGTTTAAAATGCAAATGCATGTAAAATAATGATAAACCTATGATTTTGGACATGCAATGTATAAAGATATAATTTGTAACAAGTAAAAAAAGAGCAATGGAAGGGTATAGAAACAGAGGTTGTATAAGCTATTGAAGTAAAGTTGGTATCAAATCAAATGAAAGTGTTATAAAATCAGGATGTTAAATTTAAGCCCCAGAGTAAGCACAAGAAAATATCTGAAAATTATACACAGAAGGAAATAAGAAGTGACAGAAAATGATTCACTACAAAAGATCAAATAAATACAAAAGTAGGCAGTAATTGAAGAATTGAGGGACAAAAAAGGTATAAGACTTACAAAGACAAAGTACAAAATGTCTGAAGAAAATCCTGCATTAGCAGTAGTTACTTTAAATTTAAATGAATTAAACTCTCCAATCAAAAGGCAGAGATAGGCAGAATGGAAAAAAAGCATAACCCAATGATATGGTGTTTATAAAAGACTTACCTTAAATTCAAAGTCACAAGTAGCTTGATGAAAAAAAAAAACAAAACAAAAACAAAAACAAAAAACTCTGTGCGAATAGTAACCAACAGAGAGCTGGGATAACTATACTAATAGCAGGTAAAATACACGTTCAGAGGACTTCCTGGAAGATAGCAGTCTAGAAAGACATGAAACACTCTTCTCCAGAAAAATAGCTAGAGGACAGTCTGAAAAGGCCTAGAAAAAGATCTTCTAGGGTTTTGGACACCAGGTAGAACACTGGACATCTTCCAGAATAGAGAGGGACAAAGGAGGGGAATTGCAACAGCAAAACCGTGAGTTGAAACCAGCGGCTGCTGCTGCTGGCACCCTTCCTCCACATGAAAGACACTATAGAATTCTCAGGCCTCTGAGCCGGCTACAGACAAAGGGGCTCCTGGGATCCACTGCCCTAGGAAAGGAGAGAGAGGGGGACACAACCTAAGGCTGACTCAGCCTTTGACCCACAAATTTGGTCTGCTGTGTCCCAGGAGCCCTTCCAGGCTGAGTGGGGCCGTGCCATTGCTTGCCTTGGGAGCCTGCAAGGAACTAAAGAAATCCAACCCTCCCAATCTCCTTCTCTACTAACCAGGACTGATTGTTGAGGATGCAGAGGGGAGTGGAATTATTTACTACCAGGAGAAAAGGGAAGGGGCTGTCAGAGAAGCCTGGAGAACTGTCTCTGAGAAAGTTTGAATTACAGGGCTATTAGCTTAGCCTCCAGGCAGGAAACTCTATCACATTGATCCATTCTGTTAACAGCAAAAACACTCCCATAGGGCCTTGAACACTGATAAAGAGCACCATCTGCTGGCAGACCAACGTAGTGCACATGAGAAAATTAAAAATTAATACATTAGAGAGGCTTTTTCTGGCCTTTATAGCCTCCCTTCCAAGGCCCTAGGAAGCAGGTCTGCAACCCATTACCAGGTCCAGAGCCCAGTTTTGAGCAACTAGCAGGGACAATCCTAATTATACAGGTTGAACCAAGAATCAAAGAGCAGTAGTAACACACAGCCTCCCATCACTAAATCTCTATGAAAGACAAAGAAATTGAGCATCTGAGTAAACTACATTCTAATCAAATGTCTAGACATCAACAAAAAATTATGAGCCATACTAAGAAAATGGAAGACATGGCCCAAGAAAAGAAATATAGCATAGCCCCAGAAGAGATGCAAGATTTGAGAGAACTAATTAATGAGATATGCACAAATTTCCAAAATCAAATTAATGAGTTGAAAGACAACATGGCTAAGGAGATTAATGATATCAAGAAGACATTAAGCAAGCACAAAGATAAATTTGAAATCCTGAACAGAAAAGTAACAGAGCTCATGGGAATGAAAGACACAATAGGTGAGATAAAAGAAACACACTAGAGGTATATAACATCAGACTTGAAAAGACAGAAGAAAAAATAAGTGATACCAAAGACAGAACAGCTGAAACTGAAGAGAGAAAAGAATATATAGAGAAAAGAATAGGAAAAATGAGCAGGGGTTCAGGGAATTGAATGACAACACAAAATGCAACAATATACATGTCATGGGAGTTCCAGAAGGAGAAGAGAAGAGAAGAGAAGAGAAAAGGGGCAGAAAGAGTAGTTGAGGAAATAATAGCTGAAAATTTCCCAACTCTCATGAAAGAAATGAACTTACATGTCTAAGAAGTTCACCGTATCCCAATCAGAATAAATCTGAACAGACCTACTCCAAGACACATACTACTCAGAATGTCAAATGCCCAAGATAAAGGGAAAATTCTGAGAGCAGCAAGGGAGAAGCAAACTATCATGTACAAGGGACACCAAGTAAGACTTAGTGCAGATTTCTCATCAGAAACCATGAAGGCGAAAAGACAGTGGTATGATACAATTAGAAGCCTGAAAGAGAATAACCGCCAGCTGAGAATTCTATATCCAGCAAAATTGTCCTTCAAATATGAAAATGAGTATAAAATATTCACAAACAAACAGAAACTAAGACTGTTCATAAAAAAGAGCTCACCTTTGCAGGAAATGTTAAAGGAAGCCTTAGAGCCTGAAAGAAAAACACAGGAGAGAGAGGCTTAGAGGACAGTATAGAAGAAAGAATAGCAGAAAGGATAACCAAAAGGGTAAAAAGACAAAAATATGATATGACATATATATGAAAACCAAATAATAAAATGGTGGAAGTAAATAATGCATTTATAGTCATATCATTGAATGCGAATGGATTAAACTTGCCAATCAAAAGATATAGGCCAGAAAGCGAATGTGGCTTAACCAGTTAGGTGCCCACCTACCACATGGGAGGTCCAATGTTCGGGTCCTGGTGCCTCCTAAAAGAAGATGAGCAGACACTGCCTCCAGCTGCAGTGAGCTAGACTCCACCTCCCACTGCAATGAGCAGATGCCACAAGCCAGCAGATGCTGCAAGCTGCAGGGAGCAGATGTGGCTCAGGCTGTTGGGTACTCACCTCTCAGGTGGGAGGTCTCAGTTTGGTTCCCGGTGCCTCCTGGAGAAGACAAGCAAACAATGAGCAGACAGATGGGAGAACCATCAAGGGGAGGGGGGTAAACAAAGAAAAATAAAGTAAATAAATGCATATTTAAAAAAAGATATAGGCTGACAGAATGGATAAAAAAACATGAGCTATCCATATGCTGCTTACAAGAGACTCATCTTAGACCCAGGGATACAAACTGACTGAAAGTGAAAGGTTGGAAAAAGATACACAAATAGTAACCAAAAAAAGAGCAGGGGTAGCTATACTAATATCAGACAAAATAGATTTTAAATGAAAAAAATTATGAGATACAGATGGTCATTATATTTTAATAAAAGGGAAAATCCAACAGGAAGATAAAACAGTTGTAAATATCTATACACCTAACCAGGGTGCCCCAAAATACATGAGACAAACTCTGGCAAAACTGAAGGGAGAAATAGACATCTCTACAATAATTATTGGAGACTTCAACACACCACTCACATCATTAGACAGAACAACTAGACAGAAGATCAACAAGGAAACAGAGAACTTGAACAATGATAAACAAGTTAGACCTAACAGACATATACAGAACACTGCATCCAAACTCAGCAGGTTATACATTCTTCTCAAGTGCCCATGGATCTTTCTAGAGGATAGACCACATGTTAGGACACAATACAGTTCTCAATAAATATAAAAAGACTGAAATTACACTAAACACCTTCTAAGATCATACTGGAATGAAACTGGAAATCAATAACAGAAAGGAAAAAAGTAAATTTGCAAATGTGTGGAGACTGAACAACACACTCCTAAATCATCAGTGGGTCAAAGAAGAAATTTCAAGTGAAATCAGTAAATATATTGAGACAAATGGAAACAAGAATACAACTTATCAAAACTTATGGGATACAGTGAAGGCAGTCTTGAGAGGGAAATTTATAGCCCTAAAAAAGAAGAAAGAGCCAAACTCAAAGATCTAACTGTACAGCTAGAGAAACTAGAAAAAGAATAGTAAACCAATTCCAAAGCAAGCAGAAGGAAAAAAATAATAAAGATTAGAGTAGAAATAAATTAAATTGAGAACAACAACAACAACAACAACAAACAATAGAGAAAATCAGCAAAACCAAAAGCTGGTTCTTTGAGAAGATCCATAAAATTGACAAACCCCTAGCTAGGATAACTAAGAAAAAAAGGGAGAAGATACAAATAAATACAATCAGAAATGAAAGCAGGGAAGTTATGACTGACCCCGCAGAAATAAAAAAGGATCATAAGAGGATATTACAAAAAACTGTATGCCAACAAACTAGACAACCTAGATGAAATGGACAAATTCCTAAAAATATGCAAACAACCTACTGATGCTACAAGAAATACAAGAACTTAACAAACCAATCACATTTAAAGATATTGAATCAGCCATCAAAAATCTACCAGAAAACAAAAGTCCAGGACTGGATGGCTTCACAGGTGAATTCTACCAAGCATTTCAAAAAGAATTAACATCAATCCTGTTTAAACTCTTCCAAAAAATTAAAGAGGAAGGAAAATTACTCAACACATTTTAGGAAGCCAACATCACTCTAATACCAAAGCCAGATAAAGATACTAAAAGAAAAGAAAATTACAGACCAATCTCTCTAATGAACATAGATGCAAAAATTTTTAACAAAATAATTGCAAAATCAAATCCAATAGCATATCGAAAGACTTATACATCACGACCAAGTGGGATTTATTCCTGGTATTCAAGGCTGGTTCAACATAAGAAAATCAATCAACACAATACACCACATTAACAAAATGAAGGGGAAAAAACACATGATCATCTTGATGGATGCAGAAAAGGCATTCGACAAAATTTAGCATCATTTCTTGATAAAAACACTTCAAAAGATAGGAATAGGAGGAAGATTCTTCCATATGATAAAAGGCATATATGAAAAACCCACAGCCAACATCATACTCAATGGGGAAAGGTTAAAGCTTTTCCTCTAAGATCGGGAACAAGACAAGGATGCCCACTGTCACCATTGTTATTCAGTATTGTACTAGAAGTTCTAGCTACAGCAGTTAGACAAGAAAAATAAATAAATAAATAAATAAATAAAGGCATCCAAATAGGAAAAGAGGAAGTAAAACTCTCACTATTCGCAGATGACATGATCCTATATTTAGAAAATTCTGAAATATCTACAACAAAGCTTATTGAGCTAATAAATGAGATCAGCAAAGTGGCAGGATATGAGATCAATATGCAGAAATGAGTAATGCTTTTGTACACTAGTATTGAACAGTCTGAGGAGGAAATCAGGGGGAAAATTCCATTTACAATAGCAACAAAAAGACTCAAATACCTAGGAATCAATTTAACCAAAGAAGTATGGGACCTATATGCAAAAAACTACAAAACAATGCTAAAAGAAATTTAAAAAGACCTAAACAAATGGAAAGACATTCCATGTTCATGGATTGGAAGACTAAATTTTACAAAGATGTCAATCCTACCTAAACTGATTTATAGATTCAATACAATAGCAAACAAAATTCCAACAGCCTACTTTACAGAATTAGAAAAGGCAATTACCAAATTCATTTGGAAGGGAAATTGCATCCAAATAGCCAAAAGCATTCTAAAAAAGAAGAGCAACATGGGAGAAATGTCACTGCCTGACCTTGAAACATATTACAAAGCTACATTGGTCAAAACAGCATGGTACTGGCATAAAGATAGACACATCAATCAGTGGAATAGAATTGAGAGTCCAAAAATAAACCCTCACCTATATGGTCAACTGTTTTTTGGCAAACCATGTTAATGGGACAAAACAGTCTCTTCAACAAATGGTGCTGGGAGAACTGGTTATCTATAACCAAAAGAATGCAAGAACACCCCCATCTCACTCCCTCTGCAAAAATTAATTCAAAATGGATCAAGGACCTAAATATAAAAGTGACAGCCATAAAACTCCTGGAAGAAAAAGCATGAGCAGCAAAAGAAAAAATAGATAAATGGGATCTCCTCAAAATTAAAAACTTTTGCACCTCAAAGGACATTATGAAGAAAATAAAAAGGCAGCCTACCCAATGGGAGAAAATATTTGGCAACCATGTATCTGATAGGAACCTAATATCCTGCATGTAAAAAGAAATCCTACACCTAAAAAAATAAAGACAAACAACCCATTTAAAAAATGGGCAAGTGACCTGAAAAGACACTTCTTCAAGCAAGAAATACAAATGGCTAAAAGCACATGAAAAAATGCTCGACATTGCTAGCTATTAGGGAAATGCAAATCAAAACTACAATGAGATACCATCTTACACCCATTAGAATGGCGGCTATTAAAAAAACAGCAGACAATAAGTGTTGGAGAAGATGTGGAGGAATGGGAACCCTCATCCACTGCTGGTGGGATTGTGGAATGGTCCAACCACTGTGAAGGACAGTTTGGCGGTTCCTCAAAAAACTAACTATAGATCTTCCATATGATCCAGCAATTCCACTGCTGGGTATATAGCCAGAAGAATTGAAAGCAAAGCACGAACAGATATATGCACACCAATGTTCATAGTGGCATTGTTCACCATTGCCAAAAGTTGGAATCAGCCCTGGTGCCCGTGAACAGATGAATGGATAAACAAAATGTGGTACATACATACAATGGAATATTACTCAGCTGTGAGAAGGAATAAAGTGCTAACACATGGGATAACATGGATGAATCTTGAGGACCTTATGTTGACTGAAACAAGCCAGGCATTGAAGGATGAACAGTACATGAGCTCACTAATATGAATTAAGCAAATTGAGCAGACTCAGAGAGCTGTTGTCTGAAAGATAGGTTTACAACAAAGAGAAAGAGAAGAGAAAGTTGTGAGCCATCAACCATACGGACGTAGTCTATGGTAAAGTGATACAGTGTAGTTGCATATTGAAGGGATAGGACAGGTGGGTAGTTATATTATTGGGTTTGGTGGTACAGCGTCGACAGGTGGGTAGATTGGGAAGGGTGGGTTAGAATACCCAGAATACTGGGGGGAGGGATGGGAGAGGGACCCGGTGAACGCTTGGGATTTGTGGGTATGAGGTTGAAAGTACAGAGGTGGGAATGCTCTTATGGCAATATGACATGGAAGTGTCACTGGTTTAGGGTGTTGGTTGGGGGGACATTTGGGAGAGGGCACATCTGGAGCAGGCTTCTAGGGAGTGTGTGAGTGTTCATCCTGTCATAATGTGTTGTATCAGTGGGTGGAGACCAACATAATGAGCGGGAAGGAGATGGACTTCCATCTTTGGGAGAACCGATTCTCTCAGAAATAGACAGGTGGTCGTCTCTTAAGAGCAAGAGCGGTTTCTAATAAGGGAGGACAAACCAGTGTGTCAAGACCTCCTGTTGCATGTAACTATGATTCTTGTCATCCAATGAGTCAAGCCAGGGGGTCATCATGGGCCCCGGGGGGATGGGAAGGGAGGAAGAGAATAGATCAAACAGGGGGTATTTAGTGGTCAGTGGAAATGTTTTTCATTACCTTACAGTGATGGACACAGGACATGGTAAATATCATCAAAATTTATAAAAGTGTACAGTCTAAAATGCAAACCATACTATAAACCACTGACAATGTTTAGTAGCTATGTTTCACTATCTGTATAACAGTTATAATAATGCTACTATCCACATACAAAAAGGTTTTAATATGGGGCGAGGAAAGGGGGAGGAGGTTAGATATACGAGAGTCTCTTGTATTCTGTGTGTGACTTTGCTGTGACCTAAAACGTCTTTGCAAATTAAATGAAAAATAGTGAGACACTGGGGAGTGAGGGGGGAAGGCACCACAGTACAGACTGGACATCAGATAATGCAGTGATAAAAGGCAAAATGTCACAAAATTTTTTTTAAAAATTTTTTTCCATTTTTTGAATATCCCAATCTTCTAATTTTATTTTATTTTTAGTTTTTTTTTTAAGTTTTCATGTATTTTATCTCTTACATTTAAACTTAACGTTATTATTTCATTTTCCTATTACATGTATTTGGCTATTGTATTGGCTTCATCTTTAAAGAAGCTTTAGATAACAGAAGGGTTACAACTGGAGTGGGAGAGGATCATTGATGGAGGGTGTCAGGGATGGGGGATGCAGGGGAGGAAGTTCACCTGAACATACATACAAGGTGTATAAAATTGTTCAAATGTTCACAGGTCATGGTCACAGTGGGTGGAGAATCACTCAATAAATGAGAGAATACTGAATTCCCAGCCTGGAGAGCTCTGCCACATTCTCCAAGGGAACAGCAACAGTCTCTCAAGTGCAGGGGCAGTGTCTGGCAAAGGAGGATGATCCACTGATGGGCCCTTGTTATTGATGACTAGCCTTATGAGTCTTTGCTTTTGAATTTGAAACTTAGCCTATTGTTATGGGGTGCCTAAGGGTTCCTCCTGAGAGCCTCCTTGTTGCTCAAATGTGGCCTCTCTCTAAGCCACACTCAGCATATGAATGCATTACCTTCCCCCCAGAGTGGGACATGACTCCCAGGGATGAGCCTCCCTGGCAACGAGGGACTACTACCAAGTGCCAACTGGCAATATGAATGGAAAAAGACCTCGAATAAAAGGGGGGAAAAGGTAAAGACATATGAGTTCATATGGCTAAGAGACTTCAAAGTGAATTGGGAGGTTATCCCAGAGGTAACGCTTATGAACATCTCAGTAGGACCTCATAGGCTTCCAAAGTGGATATCACCCCAAATAGAGGAGCTCCTGAGGGCTCTGGAGACACCCAGGTCCTATGTCAAGGTGGATAGCTCCGGAGTTTGGTGCCTTATCAGTGGGCCCTACTTTGGAATCTGTGCTCCTAAGAATGAGAGTTGGACTCAAATATGTCTTCCCTGCACATGGTTCATCTGTCCCTTCTCTTCAAACCTATACTTGGTGCTGGAGTTTGTAGGTGTACTTCCAGAGACTGGAGTCTTTGGGCTGTCCGTGTGCCAGCTGGGCCCGGAATGTCGGTGGAGCAGCAACTCCTACTCTACAGCTCAATGGACTCACCCTGGACACCTGGTGGGGAGATGATGATGGATGACGGCCATCCCAGGGAATGGAGAGAGTCTGCAGCTGCAGGCAGGATAATCCCATCCATCTTATCCATGGGATATAAGCCCCCCTCACTTGGAGGTGGAGTGGACATCACCATCCCAGACTCCTCAGGATTGGGAGAAGAGCTATGGACTAGAGTGGACTTACTGATATTCTGTTATAGACATATTGTGATTCAAGCAATGGAAGAAATTACAACATTAATGCAGAGCCAGTGGCCACCAGAAGCTCTAGGGGCAGGGAGAGGGAAAAGCAGTTGTAATACAGGGGCTTTTTCGGGACTTGGGAATTATTCTGAGTGACTTTGCAATGACAGATATAGGACATTTTATATCATCATATAACATGCAGAACTGTGTGGGAGAGAGTGTGGTCTACAATGTGAACTATGGTCCATGCTTAATGGCAAAGCCATGGGATGTGTATAGCCATTGCAGGTGATGTGCCACACTAATGAAGGATGTTTATGTGGGAGGTTGTGGGAGGTGCGGGAAGTAGGGCATATGGGAATCCCTGTAATTTTTGTTTAACATTTATGTAATCTAAGTATTTTAAAAATAAAAAATAATCATTAAAAAAAAAAAGAAGAAAGAAAAAGAAGATCTCAAATCAGAGACCTAAACTCACCCCTAGAGAGAAGTAAACTAGAAATTAACTAGTTTATGAAAGCATTTACCATGCAAAGAGGGTTTTGCAAATCATTCTCCAAGAAACTGCAGATCCATGATTCTGGTGATCACCATGATCTTCTACACTCTCTTGAGTCTTTAAGCTACTCTTTACTTCTACAGAAGGCAACAGTGGCCAGGAGATAGACCCGTGTGACGCTGACCCTGGTCGAGCCAGGAAACATATTGATGGAGTGTTGCTTTGTAACTGTTGGGGCAAGGAGTTTGGGGGAGGTTTGTACATCTTGTTAGGATTGTTTATTGATATGAGTGAGATTGATGATTTTTTCCTGGTCTGTGAAATTCCTGGAGGACTCTGCTGTTGGACTGGCTTGTGTAGCAAGGATACACTTATGGGAAGCAGATGTGGCTCAAACGATTGAGCTCCTGCCTACCACATGGGAGGTCCCTGGTTTGGTTCCCAAACCTAAAGAAGGTGAGCAAGACAGTGAGCTGACACAACAGGCTGGCGGGTCGAGATGATGCAACAAGATGACACAACAAAGAGATACAAGGAGGAAAACACAATGAGAGACACAACAAAGCAGGGAGTGGGGGTGGGTCAAGCGATTGAGCACCTCCCTCCCACATGGGAGGTCCCAGGTTTGGTTCCGGTGCCTCCTAAAAAAAAAAAAAAAAAAAAGATGAGCACACAATGAACAGACACAGTGAGCTCAAACAATGGGGAGAAGGGGAGAAATAAATAAAATAAATCTTAAAAATATATATATACATATGTGACTGGCAGGGTATAGGAAGTTCCAGCTGAGACTCCATTTAGGGCTCCTGTTTTTGAGGTGCTCCAAACACACGTCAGTGGTTTCTGATCAACGACAGAAATTGTACCTGTACAGCTTTTATAGAGGGAAGGCAACTGGAGCTCACTTCTGGCCTCTGGGAACCTCGTGACTGAAGCAACCTTTAATTGTGATGCGTAGCCTTACTTTAATGCTGTTGATATTTTGTACCCTTTTTCTGCAATAAACTAGATTCTTGAGCATTGTCATTTTGAATACCATGAGTCTTCTTTAGCAATGGCACCTGTCTAACTGCCACTATTAGGGTACAAGGTATTGATTTTAAAATAGAGGAGTTTTCAGAATGGGCTTAATAAAGGAAGGCTTCTTGGAGAAGTAAATGGTCAACCCAACGTTTAACAGGTGATACTTATTCAATTGATACCTAGGGAATATTTGCCTAATGCCTGACAGTTTGCTGTGTATTTTCACACACCACGTGTTATTTACTAAATAAGAGAATAGTGAGAGCAAAAGAGAAGTAGGAAATGGAGGAAAGAACGTTCTAGCTGAAATGATAAACAAATGCTAAGTTAAAGAGAACAGTCAATAGTTGTCTTAAGTCAACGAAAGGAAGATTAAATTGCAACAGCAGGTCCCAAAAAGGTATGCCTTCATATGCTGCTTTCAGGTATTCAAGCAGCAGTATGTTTGTTCCATTGCTTTAGCAATACCTTCTTCCTATTTCACAGTGAAAAGAAAATCAATTAGAAAAGAGCTTGCACAAGCTCCCACTCACAGCTACTTGCCCACCAGCAGCTGTGCCATGTGCTTTCCCTTCCCTCTTTAGACTGTGACCTCCGTGTTCCTATTCAAAGCCGAACGTTCTCCTCATGAACTGGATTCTACTCCTTTTCCCCTCCTCAAAATCATCAATATTACCATTTTCTCCTCTCTTTTTGCTTCATCATTTTACTGCTGGTTCATTCCCTTACCTTCAGTATTAAAAAATGTTATAATTTCACTCATATAAAAAAACATGTATTCTCTTTTGAACTTCTGTCCATCTACCACTACCACCCCATTTCTCTACTCCTCTTTGTAGTAAAGCTCCTCAGACGATTTTATTTTCTTCACTTCCATTCCAGGCCCATCCTTTCTCTCTTATACGCACCCCCCCCCCAGGATTTCACCCTGACCACTCTACGGAAATGACTCTTTGCAAGTTCACCAGTGATGCCCACATGACTAACTCTGTCAACATTTGGTCCTAATTTCACTTGACCAATTAGCAGCATTTTAGACGGTTGTTCACTCGCTCCTTCTAGAAACAATTTCTGCTCCTCACTTCCAGGGTAACGCATGCCCTTGAACTTCTTGCTACCGCTCTCTGATTTCTCCTCTTCTTCCTGACCTGGACATTATGCTCGCTCTTCTCTCTGCTGGGAGCACTCTACATTGCTTCCTTGCTCCCTCGGGTCTTGGAACATACTTTCCAAGGTCTTCCTTGACTTCTTTCATTTAAAATTGCAGCCCCTCCGTATTCCCTACCACCTTCCCTGACGTTCTTATCTTGGTCACACTTATAAAGATGTTACCATCATAAGTTTTATTCTCCTTTGTCTGCTTAGTGTCCTCTCCACTAGAATGCAGTGATTTTTGTGTAACTTGTACCTGACGCATCGTAGTATCGAGAAGAGCACCTGGCACCTAGGAGACGTTCAGTATATATTTGCTGAATGAATGACTGAGGATGACAAACTGAACTTAGACAAAATATAAAATAGGCGATAGTTGCCGTCAGGGTCTTTGTACCATCAAGACAACAAGGAAATGATCTGATAACCTGATGAATAAGAACTTGAGCTATCCTCTCCTAGCTCTTAATTTCAAATCATGATGAATATGAACACATGTGAACTCACACACACAGAAGAATATATGTAATATTTATTTCTCTTGGAGGAAGAACCACGGCTAACAGATATGCAATTTTGTACAGTGGGTGGGTTCCTGAAGTTGGTTTTGCCTAAAACTCCACCTGTTCTGTTCATATAAAAGATCAATCTAAAAGGAACATGGATTAGTGAAAGGAAGAATCTATAGAGGGTAAAAATGAAATGTTTCTGCCTTTTTATTATTTAATTAGGGAGAGTATTCTGCTATTCCCATAGGAAGGCAGAAAAATTAGAATATATTTGATCTTCTACTTTTTTATAAGCGATGTAAAAGGTGATGATGTGTTATGATGATTTTATTAAGACATAACAAAGTTTTACTCCCTTGGGATCCGACAATCATTAGAGTGTAGAGATTTATATTTTGTCTCTTGTTGTCCTGCTCCCACTCCAAGATATTATTGGTTCTAAATCAATGTATATGTAAACAGTATAAAGATGAGAAAAAATTATTGCAATCATTGTTCTGTGGAGAATTATTCTAAATTTATTTATAAATGTATGGTATGTTTTTACACTACTTGGACACATTCTGTAATATAAGATGTTTTTCAGTAGAAGACATGGGAGGTGCTAAGCCATGTGCCCCTAAATTCTGTTGTACACTGACTAAATTAATAATTCCCTTAAGAACACCATCACCTTTAACTTAGTTTAAAAATAGGAAAACTCACATATATTATAATTTTTCTGCCTTCTTATGGGAATAGCAGAATAATCCATAATCAAAAGTAAACCAACACCCATTCTCACAATCCCTAAATAATTGAAAACAAAATATAATTCATCTAGAAAACATATGGGTTAGGGCTCAAAAATAGGAAAACATGCACATTGTGTTTGACAACGCTCTAATTTGAGGAAAATTTGTTAGATATTTGGTATTCTTATGGAGCCTCTGGATCAACCTGAACTTTCTTAAAGCTTTTTTTTTTTTTTTGAGTTACCAGGGGCTGGGGACCCGGGACCTCATATGTGGGAAACCCGTGCTCAATCACTGAGCCACATTGACTTCCCTGAGTGGTTTTTGTTTGTTTGTTTTGCTTGTTGTTTGTTTTCTTTTTCAGGAGGAACCGGAAATCGAACCCGGGACCCTCCATGTAGGAGGTGGATACTCAACTGCTTAAGCCACATCCGCTCCCCGAAGCTTTTGAGGAAGCTTAAGTGAGAAATTTCTAAACCCATTCTTCAGCTAGTTCCTAATGATGATGCTGGAAATACTCCCAAATCTTGGAATCCTTATTTAACTTGCAGAAGTTCTAAAACAAAATTTTTCCTAGGTTATAAGAGAGGATTCTTCCCAATTGATATTTCAGTTCTGAAAAAACATGCTTGCCTTTAAAATGGACATTCATTTATTTGACAGGAACCATTCAAAACAATTCCCACTCCAATGACTGGGAGGAACTGCTATCACTACTGTTAAGTGTGAAGAAATAGATGTCCATAGAACTCCCAATCGTAAAGATTCCAACATTTCCCTAGAGTTCCTCTCACTCCTCTGCCTCTATTCAAGGTTATCCTGGTAGAATATGGGAGAGATGGAGATTAGGTAATCTTGAAAATTTTTGAGCCAGAAGACCTCTTATCCTTCTTGAGTTATTGACAAGTATTAACAAGTATGGAATATTAACAAGAAATTCTTCCTTCTATCTAAAGCAAATACCTCATGGTCTTGCCTTATATCCTTTCTTCTTCATTCTCTATTGCCCTGGAAAGTCAAAAATAAATTTCGTAACACTCAGTTATATAAATGTTTCAAAATACGCAGGATTCATTGCTGTTTATGATGTTGGTGATACTAAGAGCCAGATAATTGAACAAATTATTTTGGCTCTCATTCAGGCATTTGGCACTATACAAATACATTTGAACTTTCTGGAGAAAAAAATGTTTCTCTGCACTACTTCTAAGTTCATTTTTTTCAAATTTGTTGAGAACCTACTAAGTTCAGACCACTGTGATAGAAGCTGGCATGGATACAGAAATGGCTGAGTGTCTACACTCATGGCTGGGATTTTGCAAAGGTAGATCACAGTTTTATCCAGAATTAGAGGCTTCCCAGTGAAGAAAGCATGACTTAGAGAGACTTGAGCAGCACATGAGTACTATCAACTCGGGAATATTGCATTTTTTCAACCTCTGTAAACCATTGAATTCCCCATATTATGGAGGGTCTCTTTAGTCTGAAATGCCAGAACATTCCTTTATTTTCTAGGTCTAACAACATATATAAAGCATTGGTAAAAAAAAATAATATCAAAATTTGATCACCCCTTACTATACGTCTGTACCCCCTTTCCCCAGCACCTTCTTCATGGCTTTCTTAACATCTTTGTTTCTCAGGGTATAGATCAGAGGATTAACACTGGGAGTGACAATTGTGTAGAAAAGAGTAAGGAACTTGCCCTGGTCCTGGGAATAAGTGTTTGCTGGCTGGAGGTACATGTATATGATCGTACCATAAAAGAGAGAGACAACAATGAGATGGGAGCTACAAGTATTGAAGGTTTTCTTCCGCCCAGCGGCTGACTTGATCCTAAGCACTGCCTGTAGGATGAAACCGTAAGAGATAAGGATGAGAACCAGTGGTGCCAGGATGATAAAGATTGCCAAGGCAAAAGCTAGTGCCTCAAGGGCCATGGTGTCCACACAGGCCAGGCCAATCAGTGCTGGCATCTCACAGAGAAAGTGGTCCACCCTCTGGTGCCCACAGCGGGGTAACATCAGCGTCTGGGGTGCCATTATGAGAGAATTGCCAAAGCCGCTCAGCCATGCCACCGAAGCCAGCTGCCCACAGAGACGTGGGTGCATGATGACGGTGTAGTGCAGGGGCTTGCAGACCGCGGCGTAACGGTCGTATGCCATGACCGCCAGGAGGACACACTCCACCCCTCCCAGGGCCAGGACGAAGTAGAGCTGGATGGCACAACCCATATAGCTGATGGTCTTATCTGGACCCCAAAGGTTGTAGAGCATCTGAGGGATAGAGCCTGTGGTGAAACACATGTCTAGGAATGAGAGGTTGGCCAAAAAGAAATACATTGGGGTATGCAGCTGGGAATCCAGAGCTGAAAGCAAAATGATGGTCATGTTGCCCAGAAGAGTCAGCAGATAAAAAGAGAGGACAACCACAAAGAGGATCAGCTCCAGGTGGGGACGGTCAGAGAAGCCCACCAGGATGAAGCCTTCAAAAGAACTTGTATTGTCTTTTTCCGTCATCTGTGACCACATATTACCTGTTGGGAGAAAGATCAGTATCTGAGAAGAACATAGATGTAATTCCCCAAACACAAGGGCTGTAAAATGGTGTAAAGGAGCAGCCTTCCTTGAAAACGCTGGATGCCTGACCCAGAGTTTCACTAGCTACTGTTTAAATCATTTGGTCTGAGGAGCACACAGTATCCAGGGTTTTTGGGTCTCTTGGTGGTGATTATTTACCAATATTTTGCTCTTTTCAACTTGGCAAGATATAAAAAATTCTGTCAGAAGCTGATTGTTTTCTAAATTTACACTTTTACTTTTTATGGGGTGGTATCAATTTCTCCTAGTCATATATAATCTAAATCAGAGACCAAGCTTGCTGTTAGGTGAAACCTAGTTCTAAGTACTATCTCATCAACACTGGAAAACCTAGGGTCATATCCAAATCAACAGCTTACAAGCGATCAAGCAAATGTTAGGGAGAAGATGACTTCCTTATTGATTATATTCATACGTCTGATTTCATCCATTATTGTTATTGGACCATAACCCTAACATACATCAGGAAAGAGAATTAATAGTTTCATCATCACCTCATTACCCGCCCCCCCATACTCATCCTGTCCTAAACCTCTGTGATAAAATATGTTTTACATTGATGAAGTATATTTTAACTCTGTGATTGGGTGACTTTTCTGAAGGTTTTCCTGTAAAGATGAAATTGATAGAAATGAAGCAATTCCCAGAACTTATTCCCAATGGAACTGTTATCCAGCGTTTTTAAATAGCCTTTCCTTTCCTCTTATTCACATTTCATTCTCACAAAGCACTCCACTTCCAGGAAGCCTGATTATTTTATGTTATCTGTCCCTTATAATCCCATAGAACTGAAAGCTTTTGAGTGTTCTATGATCCTTTGCACTTGCAATTAAGTTATTTTGGCACTGGTTTCCTGTCTTAGGGTACAAGTGCTGTATAATGTAAATTACCCAAGGGCAGAGTCCATATCTACTAATATTTTTGCACATTTTCTTAAGTAGTTAATAAAAAGTAACAGGGTTGTGACTCACTTTAATTAAAAGGAAACATATTTATTTCTCAGGTGCATTGGAGCACAAAATAGAATTCAAATCTACTGCTCTAAATATGCTTGGCCATAATTAAATCATGATGTGGCATGTATTCCCAACAACAGCTTTAAGATTTCATATATAAACATTTTGGCACTTATTAGAACTTAAAGGATTGTCAAGGTCATCACTGCAGAGGCTATAACAAGTCTCTTTTGTGGTGATGACTGGATGTGATAAATGGGTAATATGCAATATACATCTAGGCAGATAGACAATCCCCAAATTTAATAACCGAGGGTCATCACACACCATCAAGCCAGCATTGTTAGTGAAATGGAAATTTAGAAAAGTGATACTATGTAATGATTTAGAAAGAACCCACAGGTATATATAAGTTTAAAATGAACTGGTGACAGCGGTTGCCTCTAGAGGGGAAATTGGATCAAAAACTGGAATTTTCTCTGTAACTATGTTTTATTTCTTTAAAAATAGCTGGGAAGAAATATCTCCATTAAAGTATAGCTATTAATTCTGAATGATGGCGTCCGAATGGGGTATGTGTGGATGTGTTTTTCTATTAGTCTTTGTACATTTCTTTCTGTTTTAATTATCTTAACATTTAAAAGAGAAAATAATAAAGAGCAAGAATTACAATGGCTTGAATGTTAATGTGGCTAATATTTATGAATTTGTCATGAGTAGGCACCAGTGTTGACACTTTGACGTAGCTCATCTCATTTCCTTCTCAGAGCAGCCCCGGGAGGCTGGCAGTCTCCTTATTCTCTATTACAGAATAAGCCAGTGAGGCCAAGAGAGTGGAAACAAGACTGCAGTTCCATTCCAGAGACCACGCCATTAACTACAACTCTAATTGTAGAGTCAGGCAGCACAATAATTGTACTGAATCTGCATGTAAAGAAACGAAGTAAGTTGTAAAATTGAGGCTGCAGCTCAAAGTTTAATATAAAGAGTATTATTACTTATAAGTTGATGAAAGCAAGTAGCTGTCATGGTATTGTGAGCAAAGATATGGCCAAACAGTTGTTTGTATTCGGAAAAGAAGAAATTGGGTTCAGAAACCGACAGAATGAGTCTAAGCCCGTGTCGTGGGGCCCTACGGGCAGGGAGTGCCGGGGCAGTTTTGATTGACGATGGAGTGACAGCACCTCTGACAATCTCACTTCAGAGTTAACACACTCGGGATTTTCCTAATGTGTATGAATGTTTGTCAACCATAAAGTGCAGCACAAATCCAAGTTGTTGTATATTATTTTTCTCGTTTTTCAAATCAGCCAAAGGACTCATAAAGTATGAGATCACTCAGCCTGGATTGTCGCATGGATTTCTCATTCTGATTCAAAGTTTTCCTGGTGGTTAAATCGTCTATTCACGGTCTGCCTTTCTCCTCATTTTATCACATCAGTATTCAGTCACTTCTCTTCTTGACCAAACCTTCTCTTTATGAGGGCTGCATTCTTGCATCTCTGCCTGTGATTGCACTTTAAATAACTAAATGACTAATTCCCTTGATTGCCAAGAATATTGCTCTAAATGTTATGTGAGTTTATCCTTATCTGATTTCTAAACACAGTGACATGACAGTTTCCTCACAAGAGCCATGAACATTAATTATTTAATTGTAGTGTCTGATGTATGGCTATGGCATTTGTTTTCATGTTCTGGAAAACAAGACAAATTTGTCCATCCTCTGTGTCTTCTGAAACCCTGACTGGTAATTTGCTTTTTGCAAGATTAAAAAAAAAAAAATCAATCAAATAATGCCCCAATATTAACTATTATCTAATTTGATTTACAAAAAGCCAGAATAGGGATTTACTGCTTAGAATGGTTGGAGGAATGGATTTTTGCGTCCCACGATTAGGAGATGGGTAGGCACTTCATAGTCAGACAAATTGCTCTTCCTTTGCCAAATGCAACATGAGGTCCATGCAAAGCCATAGGAAACCCAGGAGACCATTTTACAAGCTTCTTTCTTTGACTCTCCAAGTTGCAGTTCAAAATCCCAGTGTCAATAATCAACACACAATTAGAGCCCATTATTCAATGTACTTTCTTGTGATGCGGGACTATAATCAGTATTTTTATTCTTAAGATTTTCCAATTCAGTAGATCCCACCACTCTCTAAATTCATGTTTTGAATTGGTGAGTTCTACAGCTTTGTTATAGAATGAGTGATATTAAAACACAACCTTTAAAATTAGTCAAGCCTAGGTTAAGTACATAGACATTTAGACTGAGAACTATTTGTGTAATCAGTTTATTGCCCATGATTCAACAATAGTTTAGGTTCTTAAAAAAAATCCATGATTGGGTAACTTAGAGTTCTGAGTCACATTTCTGCCTACACAGGAGCTTTAACTCACCAAATTTGACCGCAACCTCAGAAATGCCATGTCCACGTTTCCCTTCTCTTTCTTGCAACTTCACTTAGAGGTCCAGGTGGGATGACCAGAGCGAAGGCAAGGAGAGGAGCAAGATGACATTTAGGAAATCTATGAGAAAAGACAGGAGATAAAGAGAAAACAGGGCCCTACAGAAGTGAATCTAGATCAATGAAGAGAGTGTTGATGAGCAAACGGTAGTCATACCAGATGTTTGAGGCCCCAAGCATCCACATACCCCACCTCCCAACCCCAGACAAAGAGCAGCATGGGGGAAGCTGACGTTTCTCTGAATTACTCGTAGCACTTAAAGATCAAAGGATTCAAGTTTGAAAAGGAAGAATTTTTTATGGGTTTCAGAGCTGATGTATGATTGGATATTTCCTTTTCTTCTCCACCCTATGGAATAAAACTTTTTTTCAAAAAGTCCCTTAGCTAATTATATCTAACAAAGGCTTGGAGAGTGTGGTCCCAGAAGGAATATGACTCGTCCCAACGCGTGCGTGTACACACACACGCAAACACACACACACAGTATACAGATTCACCCAAGAGGAAGATTGAGAGAGGGCACCAAATCTTCCTCACTGCCCATTTCCTTCATGAAGACCAGAGGCATTAGGGATGGAAAGCGTCTACCTCATACTCAGAATTCAGAAGAGAACCTCGAGTGGAGGGAGAGCTGTTCCACCAGCTACGTGTGCCGTGGTTTCCTGCTGGGATGTATGTCCTCTACTATGCTTAGTGCCTGCAGGGCAAAGAAATGCTATTCTTTACCCTGTTTTTCACATTAGATTTTCTATGCAATTGTAAAGTCCACAAAAATAAAGCTTAACTTGAATATTTTCTATTTAAGACTGATACATATCAAGAGAAGGAGAGCAAATGAAGGAAGGAAAAGATAGGCTTTGATTTTTAAAGTTAATGCAAAAAGAAAACTAGCTCCAAAATATGAAGACAATTTAATTTTCATTTGTCCAGTTTGGTGCAAAAATCATTAAAACTATCTCACAAAAGTTACTATTCATCTGACTGACAAATGACTTAAACTAAGTCATTAGTATTAATTCATAGGTTTTGGATTCTAAAAAAGACAAACAACAGGATGCATGTTCCATTTCAGATCATTTTACAGTGAACAAAATAGTAACATCTGCATCTCAAAGGCATGTTTTCTATATTTAGCTATCAAAGACTTTTAAGGTAGATGAATCTCACATTTCACTTCTACAGCCAGATATTTTGATTCACATGAGATATTACTTATGAAGGTGATTTTCACACTTAAATATTATCCAAATTTTAATGATCATTGTTATTATTATTTATAGCCTATACTCTGTTATCTTCAATGACCATTTCCAGGCATTTCTGTCAAGTAAAAGCAGAAAATATCTGGTCATTCATCAAATATTAATTTTTAAATATAAACATTATATTCAAAAGTCATAAAATGTAATCTTAATACCACTAATTGTGCTGTTGGATATGCAATATATTAGCTAGAAACAATAATATTATCGTCTACTTTAATTTAGAAACAAATGACATACAGTGATTTTTTTTCTGTCAATAGATATTAAAATACATGTATGAGCAGTCAAAAGTGATCAGTGCTCATACTGCGTCCCGACAAACTTCTTGGCACTGTCACTGAGCCATTCCCCTGAGAGTAGCTTCTCGTACTTTGTGAGACTCAGTTATTAGCTTCTATCACTATTTCTGCAGCTAACATCTTTCTTACAGAAACGAGGGAGAAATACTTAGAGAATTTAATGCTCTCAGGAATTTCCTATCTGAGATAATGAGTCCACCTGAGAGATAAAAAAGATGAGGTCCTCATGGGGCAGTTAACTCAATGAAGGATGAGGGTTTTTAGCAAAAGAAGAAAATTTAGAAGCAATCTTCAAAAAAAATTTTTTTTTGCGACATCACTTCTATCCCTCTTGCTCACACGTGGCGTATCACCGCCCCTAACACACAACAATTTCATTCAAAGCCTCGTATCTAAGGCTTGGAACTAGTATATTTGTGAAAAAGCTACTTTTTGTGTGTGTGATGTAAAAATATACAATCAAAGGGTTATGAGTGATTGCAAGAAATTCTTCCCAGCCTATTTACCATATGACTCAATATATTTGTTAGATGGCATCATAGACTGTCTTAAGGAAAAAAAAAATGAACTCTGTCGGCCATCTTCCCCATCAAATGGAATTTTATTTACGTAAATTATCTTTTATTACAATTTAATCTAATTATTATCACTGTGGCTTTTGGGGAAGTGAAGAGTAGATTATTTATAACACTTTCATCACGCGCATTCATAAAATTTATATTTGAATGTGGTTAAAAAGGGAAACTTTAAGTTGTTTATGTGTTACTAGAATAAAAAATTTAAAAAGAACACCACAAGATTGTACAATGCAAATAATGAACCCTAATGTATAATTAACAAGATAATATTTTTTCATCAATTTGCAAAGTATTAATAATAGGGAAAACTGGGGGTGGGGAGTATATGGGAACTCTTTTCTGGATGATTTTTCTCTAAACCTAGAACTTCTCTAATTTAAAAAATTATTACAAAAAAAAAACAAACAAACAAAAAACACACTCCACCCAACAGCAGGAGAGTACATTCTTTCAAGTGCACACAGAACAGTTATCACAACACACCATGTTCTGGCCTATAAAACCTATTTCAATATATTTGAAAGGATTCAAGTCATATAACATATGCTCTCTGAAAACAGTGAAATGAAATAAGATAGCAACAAGAGAAAGACATCTGGAAAATCTCCAAATTCCCAAATATTTGGAAATTAATACACACTTCTAAATAACAAAAGTAACAAATGAAAAATTAGAGTGGAACTGAGAAAGTATTTTGAATTGAATGAAAAGGAAAATACAACACATTAATATTGAGACGTGCTGACCTCTCTTTTTGTGTGTGCATATATATATTTTTTATTTATGGATAGCAGGCACTTATCCACTGAGCTACACCCACTCCCCCTGACTTTCTCTTTCTAAGAGTGGCATCTACATATTGCCATTTTCTATAAAATCTGCACTGTAATGGTATTTTTACCATAAATCACTGCTTATCTAGGCTAATACTTGCAACTGTAGAACACATTGTCTAACTCCTGAACATGTTAATAACTCTTACTAAATATCATAGAATTAGTGTGTAAAACTAGGAAAAGAGAAAAGTCTTATGATCTGGAGAAATTCATTTTCACAATTTTTCTCAGCGTTGGAGCATGTACAATTGTTCTGCAGTTTTGCTATACCACTTTTGTCACTATGAAAATCAGCATAAGATAGCTTCCTTACAATTGCCACTGTCACCCAACCCATGATATCTCAAAGAACCTCACAATAAGGCAATTATTCCTGTGAGATCATCCAGATGGATGCTCAAGGGCAGAATGGTAAGAAGTGACATGCTCTGCGCTTTGCAGCTCTGTGGATTTGTTTCTCATCCATAAAATGATGACGTTCTTATGATGTGCTATGTATATGCTGGTTGAGCTTAGCTGTTAGTAAAACTATTAATAGTTATATGTTATTCCTATGCAACATCTTCTTTATATTTTTTTGGCAGCAGTTTTTATTTTTTAGGTTACATGTAAATAGAGTTTTGATTCTTTTTTTTGAAGGTGTGTGATGAATATATTGCATTGGCTAGTTGGCCTACAATAATCTACACACACATATATTTTCTTTGTCTCTGTTTTAAATAAAAGTATTCAGGTCAGATTAACAATGGAAATTGTCTTTTCCCGAAGCCAAGAGAAGGGACCACAACTCCCTAAATCTTGGTTACTACTAGGCTGTTCATGAGTATATAAATGAGTGGACATGCACTGGATTACTTTTTTTAAAGATACTTAGATTACACAAATGTTACCTTAAAAAAATATAGGGGATTCCCATATGCCCCGCTCCCCATACCTCCCACATTTTCCCACCTTAATATCATCTTTCATTATTGTGGTACATTCATTGCAATTGATGAACACATTTTGGAGCATTGCCAGTAAGCATGGATTATAGTTTCCATTGTAGTTTACACTCTCTCCCACTCAATTCGTTAGGCTATGGCAAGATATATATGGCCTGTATCTGTCATTGCAATGTCATTCAGGACAATTCCCAAGTCCCCAAAATGCCCCCGTATTACACCTGTCTTTCCCTCTCCCTGCCCTCAGAACTTCCAGTGGCCACTGTCTCCAAGTCAATGATATAATTTCTTCCATTGGTAGAATCACAATAAGTCTATAGTAGAATACCAGTAAGTCTACTTTAGTCTATAGTTCATTCCCCAATCCTGAGGATTCTGGGATGGTGATGCCCACTCCACCTCTAATTGAAAGGGGAGTGCCCTGGAATTTTAAGGTAAAAAGTTTAAAAACCAAAACTATAATTACATTTATAAATATTTATGAAATTATTTGTACAGCTAACATGAAATATTTTCTGTACTAAATAAACAAGAGTGTTAGGTTTGCAACATTCCCTCACTTTCACAACAAATTTAAAGCACACAGAAAATCTCTATTTCAAGCAAGGGAGTTAATGGTAATATTATTCAGTGCATGATTTTTCCCTCTTCATTTTCAGCATCTCAAAGGGCATTGCCTGTAGGGGCAAGACTAAGGAAAAATATGCATTAAGTGTTGCGAGCAAGAGAACATTTTAGTTCATTCATAGATGTTAGTTTCCATGGCCTCAAGTTTATATCCCCGTATTTCATCAATTCCAAGACAGACATTTGTTCATGTTTAACCTTTCTAAAATTGCAATTCATCTTGTAATCAATGACATTGTGCAATCACCATTGGCCAGGAGACGTTAGCTGCCTTTATAACTGTGAACTGCAATGAATTTCATCGTGAATCCTGAGACCCTGAATGGATATATGGTGCCCCTCCATGTTTCAGTCAATAAATGAAGGAATATGAATCTTGGTTGCTGCCTCAAACCTTTCTCTTGATACTTTCTGCTAAGTTCCAGGAAGCAAGCCCTAACTTCAGGTAACCACGTCTTTACCACAGGAGTGTTGGCTGAGGTGAAATGGAGGAACCAATCACAGAAGCCCTATGAACGAAAATGATGCTTTCTGTGTCAAGTTACAGACTAGTTGACAAAAATGCTCCATAAATCTAAATATTTCCGCCAGTTATCTCACATAACAAAAGTCCAGAGGCAAGTGATTCCAAGGCTACTTAATTTCAACGAAGTTAGGTCTCTGCACCAGCTTTACGATGCTTTTTGGCTTTCTCCTCAAGATCTCATCAAAGTTGTCACCTCCAAACATCACACTTGTTCATACAACCATGTTTAAATGAGAAAAGGGAGTGGTTTTTTTTTTTTGTTGTTTGTTTGTTTGTTTGTCTTTTTGAGGAAGAAAAGATTTCCCAGTACCCTTCCAGCAGTTTATCTTCTCTGGACCACACCCCAGCCCTAAACCATTTCTTGAAGGGAAGGTGGGGCGTGGATGTGGCTCAAATGGTTGGGTGTCCGTCTCCCATATGGAGGGACCTGGGTTCGATCCCCGGGACCTCCTGGTAAAAATTAAAAAAGAAAAATATAGAAGGCGTGTGTGGCCCTGTGCATGGGTGCACCGCCAGGCCCCGCTGAGCCACGCAGCAAGATGATGACAAAACAGGAGAGTGGCACAAGGGATAGCCAAGACGAAACATGCCAAAAAACAGGAACTAAGGTGGTGCAGGTGGTAGGACACCTCTTTTCCACATCGGAGATTCCCAGGATCAAATCCTGGTGAAGACAGGAGGAGAAGGATGAGAAGAGAGGGCAGGAAACAGACACAGAGAATTGCCCAGTGAATGGACATAAAAACAGCAAAAATGCGGGGGAGGGGGGCAAGGGGGTGGTAAAAATGGATAAAAGTAAATAAATAAATCTTTAAAAAAAATAAAAAAGAGAAGGTGATTGCCATGACTGATCCAAGCAGTCATGATGTATCCCCTGGAGAGGGGCCACCTTCTGTGAGTACATTGCTATCCAATAGCTTAATCAAAAATCCTTTTTAGCAAAGAAGGAGGAATCGCTGTTGGGGCAACAACCAACAATGTCTGCCAAAGACGGCAGGGAGGTCAAAGAATTCAGAGGGTGTCAGATGGACTGACAGTGGATGACAAAGGCATGGAGAACAAGATAGGAGTAATAATAAGAAAGTGCATCAGAAGCAATGTGGAGTGCACATTTCAAAGAACCTGGTGTATTTTTGGTGGGAGCAGATATTGCAAAGAACCTGGTATATTTTTGGTAGGAGCAGATACTGCAAAGAACCTGGTATATTTTTGGTGGGAGCAGATACTGCAATGAAAACTGGAATGAAGAGATAGGAAAACATCGATACCACCTCCAGGCCCTTTGGGACATGCCTGCTACAGGAGGAAAGCCAGACATTTAATATCTCCAATTTTACTGCACTCAAGTCAGATGTACATTTTTTTAAAAAAAAACAAACGACACGGAAGATTATGGGAAGATGGTGATAGGCTAACAGGCAGAGCTGAATGCTCTCACAAAAACAATGGAGAAAGAGCCAAAAGCTGTCTGAGGGACCTGCTTTGGGGGTCAGCAAACCAGGACAGTGCTACACAACTCCCAGGAGGGTGAGGGACAGAGAGACAAAGAAGCCAAAATGACAAACATGAGTTACCAAGCCCCCATGGTGCCCAGGAAGGGCTCCCCCAGCACCTCTAAGATATTAAGCTGGGTAAAACCTCTCGCCACTGTAGCCAGCTGGGAGGGGAACAGACATCTTCCTCCCTGTCAGCTGTTTCAAGGGAAAAGGGAGGGGAGGTTGGAGTGATTTTCTTTAGAGAATTCGGCCAGCAGAGCTGGCTTTGAAGGAATACAGGAAAACAGACTGAACCACCTCTGTGGAAAGGTGTGCTGACTACTGCCATCTGCCAGTCTGTCTGGAAATTGCATGGGAAAAAACTGATCATACTCTCTATATCCAACCCCTGGGAGAAAACCTGCATCCCACTAGTGAGTCCTTGGCCCAATTTCAAAAACTTAAGCTGGGAAGTTTTAAAGACTCAGAATAAGTTAAACCAAATATCAAAGAAGAGCTGTGGAAAAAAAATAATAGGCAAGAGTAAAATTAGCCATCAGAATAAATTCACCAACATATTTGCATTTTACCTAGACATCAGCAAAATTACAAGCCATACTAGGAAACAGGAAGAGATGGCCCAGCCAAAAGAACAAACCAAATATCCTGAAGAGATACAGGACTTAATACAATTAATCAGTGATAATCACACAACTCTCCTAAATCACTTCAAAGAATTTAAAGAAAATATGACTAAAGAAATAAAGAATATTAAGAGGACACTGGGAGAGCATGAAGAACAATTTGAAAGCCTGCAAAGAAAAGTAACAGACCTTATGGGAATGAAAGACATGATGGATGAGATTAAAAATACATTAGAGGCACATAAGAGCAGATTTGAATTGCTTGAAGATGAAATTGGTGATTTCTAAGACAGAACATCTGAACTAGAAAAGAAAGGAGAACAGAAAGAGAAGAGAAAGGGAAAAATGAAGTCTCAGGGAATTGAATGACAATGTGAAACACACAAACATTTGCATTATTGGTGTCCCAGAAGGAGAAGAGAATGGAAAAGGGGCAGAAAGAATATTTCAGGAACTAATGACCCAAAACTTCCCAACCCTTGTGAAGGACATAAGTATCAATATCCAAGAAAGACAACACACCCCAAACAGAATAAATGTGAATATTAACTTACTATTCAGAATGACAAATATCAGAGCTAATGAGAGGGCTCTGAAAGCAGTAGGAGAAAAGCAAAGCATCACATACAAGATGTATTAGCCAAAGGAGTGCTAATGCAAAATACCAGAAAATGGTATTTATAAAGGGTATATATTTGGGGTAGAAGTCCACAGTTACCAGGCCATAAAACTTAAGTTTCTTCCCTTACCAAAGTCCACTGCCACGTGTTGGAGCAAGACAGCTGCCAATGTTTGCTAGGGTTCAGGCTTCTTGGGTTCCTCTCTTCCTTGGGCTGCGTTTCTCTCCAGGCTCAGCGCTTCTGTTTCCTCCACAAGTCCAGCTGTAAACTATAAGGCAAATGGCTCTTCTCTATCCCAAGGCCTTCTTTCTTTCCTCACGACAAAGCTCCTCTGTCTGCTGGCCTCCCCGGGCTCCAGAATCAAAACTCCAACTTCAGAACTTGCTCCCTCTGAACTTTGCCTTGCCTTTTATCTTCAATTCCCCACCCACCAAGGAGTGGGGCTCAACGTCTTACTGACATGGCCCAATCAAAGCCCCAATTATAACTTAATCATGCCCAGATGAACAGATCAGTTTCCAAGAATAATCCAATATATATATTTGGAATTCATAATTACATCAAACTGCCCAAAGGCTACACAAGGGAAACTCAATAAGATTAAGTGCTGACCTCTCATCAGAAACCATGGAGGAGAGAAGAAAGTGGTATGATGTATTTAAGCTACTGAAAGAGAAAAACTGTTAGCCCAGAATTCTGTATCTGGCAAAGCTGTCCTTCAAAACTGTGGGTGAGTTCAAAGACTTCACAAACAAATGAAAACCAATAGAATATGTTACCACAAGATCAGATTTGCAAGAGATACTAAAGAGGGTTCTGCGGCCTGAAAGGAAAAAAACAAGGGTGAGAGATTTGGAGAAGAGTTTAGAAATGAAGATTATTAGGAAGGGTAGACTTAAAGGATAAGAAGATTGACAATAGAACAATATGACAAGAGAACCAAAGGACAAAATGGATGAAGTAATGCTTTTACAGTAATAACACTGAATGTTAATGGATTGAACTCCCCAATCAAAAGACATAGACTGATAGGATGGATAAAAAAATATGAGGCGTCTGTATGTTGTCTACAAGAGACCCACCTCAGACATAAGGACCACAACCAGGTTAAAAGTGAAAGGTTGGGAAAAGGTATTCCATGAAAATAGTAACCAAAAAAGAGCTGGAGTAGACCAGATAAATGTAAAATAACAACATTATAGTATATGAACAATAATTACTCAGTGCAACTGGTAAATTGTCCCTGTGATCAGTATTCTGTAATTTTTTTTTCATACAGTATAAACATTTGCTTTTAATTGAGGAGGCTGGAGAAGAGATATATTTTTGGGCACTTCATTTTTCTTTAATGCTTTCTTATTCATACACTTTAATTAAAATAATCTTTCAGGATAATGATTTAGTATGGTGACTGTTGAACAAGATTTTGAGTTTTTCTGCCTCATAAAATTATGAGTTGACAAATTGGTATCTGCTATAATTCATTCCAATAAGATGTGAAGAATTCCCAAATAGGAATTTGATTATCTAGAAAAAATTATGGCCTAAATGGAAATTAAATAACTACACCAATAATTTATTTCATTCTTAGAGATTATTATGTCCAATAGTTAGAGCTATAATATAAAAATTAGAATTATGTTATAATTAATTTCTATTATATTTGAATTATTATTTACATTTATGTTTGTTGTTATACTATCTATTTTTTATAATTGATTATATTAAACTCAACCTGGTCTTGCACTCTCTTAAAATTTGTAATTTCTTTCAATCTATTTTTCTATTTATTTTACAATTTCACAATGAAGGACTTTTTAACAGCTAAAAAAAAGCCATTGATTATACACTTTGGATAGATCACATGGCATGTGAATATATCCCAATAAAACTGCTTTAATAAACAAATAAATAATTGTGCAAGAATAGCACAATTCCTCACAATAGGGAGGAATTTTCTTGTCTGTTTTTTGCTTATTGTTATTGAAATAATGAAAATTCTTTAATAATGATTGAAGTGATGAACCCACAAATATGTGATTATACCAAATACCTTTGATTGTACACATTGGATGCATTGTATGTTTTATTAATATGTATCAGTAAAATTGATTTGTTTAAAAAAATTTTTTTAAACAAAATAAAACAAAAAAGAAACAAAGGACACACTCAAAATAATACGCAAAGGTCTAAATTTCAACTTTTGCTTCCAGTGAGTGAGAATTCCATTACAAGTCTTTTTGGCAGAAGATCATGCACAATGTAATGTAATCACCTTAACAATGTTGAATGCCAAGAAAATAAAGTGATTTAAGATAAATTGAACACAATTCTCTATCTTGGGTAAAAAACATACATAAGTGACAGCCAAAGCAAAGATAATGTAATCCCAGGGGCAATGGGTAAGTACAGACTATTTGGGGAATATCCCCATTCTTAAAATGAACTAAAATAATAAAGACAAGAGGACAGAGGACATATTTATTTTGTATATAAAAGATACCCAAAGCACTTCTTTTTTGGCATATTCAATTACATCCAGGAGAGTCCTAAAATGAGTTTTAATAGTACTGTTCTGCTAGATAAAATGCTTTGTTATATATGTGTGTGTGTATATGGGTTGATATGAAGACTTAATTAACTCAAGCATAAGAAAGCATTACACAGACATTTATTTTTTTATTAAACTTTTGTTAATAATTGGGAGAATATAAAATAGGCAAAGGATTGTCTACAGACAGGGGTCCAACTGCTGCATCATAATCCTTCACGATATACATACATACAGATATCGGCTTACCACACTGGGGGACACACCAGCGTACCTGGCCCACCTCCAGCCAGAGTCCCGGATGGATGCAGTATAAATATACATATCTAGTTAGTGAAACTTTGTTAATAATTGAAAGAATACGAAATAAGCGAAGGATTGTTTATGAACAGGGGTCCAACTGCCATATTCCAGTCCCTCAGGATAGGCACACATACCTTCATAAGCTCACCACACCGGGGTCACACCTACATACCTGGCCCACCTCCGGCCAGAGTCCCGGATGGATGCAATATAAATACCTATATGCATATCTAGTTTAATAAGTCTATACTGGCAATTAGAGTGAGAAACAAGAATAACATAATCAATCAAAAGATTAAATCAATATTGAACAGAGTCACAGAATGACATAAAAACAGAGCAGTCTTACATGCAAACTCACCAACACCTAGCTCTTGGCTGGGAAGTCCCGAGTCAGCAGCCAATACCAGGGTCTTGACTGAAAACACCTGTCCACAGCACCTTCTCCCAGGGTGGGACTTCAACTGGCCTGACCAGGGACTGTCCCTTTTACTGAGCTCATAATCAATGAACTCAATACTATAGATGCCAACTTGTGAGTACTGCGTCAATTCCCGAGGAAGTGGCCAGGCTCCTCAGGAAGGAGCACAACACTCCCCGGGCAGAGCATTCCAAGGTTCATGTGTCAGTCCCTGAGAAAGGGGCCAGCCTTCCCAGGGAGGAACACAGCATTCCCCGGAATGCTCCCCATCTGTTCTTATTTGTTACAAAACATCCCCAATGTGCCCACTGCTCTAGTTCTCATCATTCCTCCTGAAATACGAAAAGTGCTGACCAGCAAGGCATTGGTTTGCTGATCAATAAAGTCTCCTGCATGATGCTTCACTTTTAGGTTCGAACAATACTCATGAAATTTTTTTCCCAATACAAGTACTTACAATCTTAAAAAGTTTATTAAGTGTCAACAGCTCCTATTTTAACCAGGTGGGCATAACAGGGTCAAGTCATCCCCAGGTGCTCCTTAACCTTGTAAATGAGTTTTGGGACAGCCAGGTCTTTCAGACATTCACTATCAACCCTAAACCACCCCATTCATACATCACAGTCAGTCCTTTAAGTCCCCACATGGGGATATGCCCAGACTGCATAGGGAGGGGCTGAAGAAATGATTGATGGGAAAGCTATGCAGGCAATACTCCTACACGATATCCTAACTTTTACAAGCTGCGTTCATTATTGTGCAGTTTCTGGAAAATCCATGAGTGTTTATACATTTAATTCAGTGTGTTTAAAAAGTTAATTCCCATGCATCTCAAACTTTTGATAGCAAAGTTGTATAAGTAATTCTGCAGGTAAGTTTTTGCATTTATAGGGTTTGTGTCATTTCCCTTTTTGTTCTGAAGAGTCTACAGTTAACTCAAGCTCTATGATACCCAGTACTTCATGGTACATTAAAAGGCAGAAAATTTCAGAAATTAAAAAAAATGATTAAAAAAATTTCTGTTTACTATTTATTTCAGTTGACAAAAGCAGTTTATTCACACATCAAAATGATTGGGAGCCCTCACTTGCCAGAAACAGTGCTGGGCTGCAAAGGTGAATAAGGATGGTTTTTGCCCTCAGGTCAGTAAATGTGCCAGTCCTCTACGGTGTAGCAAACTTAGCGGCTAAAACTACAGCCATTTTACTGTGCTTGTGGATTCCACGGGCAAGGAGTTAATAGGGTGCCCAGGAAAACCGCTTTTCCTCTCCCCCACGTCAGGGGCCTCATCTGTGAAGACTCAGACTTCTGGGAACAGGGATTTTGTGGAGCTTTATTCGCTCGCACCTGAGCCTGGCAGGTTGACCAGGACGCGTGTTAGCAACCTCTCCATGGGCCTGCACTTTCTCACAGCAGGAGGGGCTCAGGCTGGTCAGATTTCTTAATAAGTGTCACTTTTGTTATTCAGTTCGGATGGATTTCAGAGTGAAGAAACGAGACCTCAGTACAGTCAAGCGTTCATTTAATCACAGCTCAGTGTTGCGGCTGGAACCTGGCCGGGGCAGTGATGGAAAAGCCCCCTGGAGTTGCAGCACAAGCCTGGCCGGGGCGCTGGTGGGAGTGCCCCCCGGGGTGAAGATGGTGGCGGACAGCCCAGCTTGCCGCTCGGCTTGTCTCAGCTCCCAGTCGCCGCTCAGGGCTCCTGTGGCTGGCGAAGCTGGAAAGCAAGCTTGGGGCTTTGGGGCGGCACTTGATATAGGTTCACTGTGTCACCGCCCCCGGGGGGTGGAGCCCCCAGTTGCGATGCTCTGATTGGTCAATCACTGGTTCTGCACGAGGGCATTGGTTAGAGTTTGAAGACTAGCATTTTATGTAAATAGGGTATCCTAACTGGGAGCTGTTGATTGGCTGTTTAAGGTAATGGATTCTACTGGTTGAACTCTTATCCTATTGGTTGGCTCAGGATCCCTCTGCCTAGGGGTCCCAGTTCGGTCACCAGCCTGCTCCTTCAATATGGCGGCTCAGAACCCCAAAACCACATTCTACCCAAGGTGGAGGCTACGTATCCTTTTAGGACCAGCCTCAGACGTCACTGTCACTTCTGTTACACTCCATTGGCTGAAGCAGTCACAAGCCCCACCAAGACTCAAAAGGAGGGATAGAGACCCATGTCCTCAATGGCAACTCTTCTCATCTGCACCAACATAGAGCAGTACCCATCTGGGGAAGGAAGAGAGGAGGCTCTGGAAGCCTCCACCAGACAGCGACAGGCATGTCTCCCTGGCTGCTCCCGGCCTCCTCCTCTCCTCTGCCTTAAGCAACCTTAAACAGCAGCAGGCAGCAATTTCAGCTGGCAGTAACGGCTGAAGAGCAATGAAGCTTCAAGACAGCCACACGACTTACCCTCTTCCACAGACCCCACTATGGCAAACCAGGGCACAGAGCCCAAAGCTTTCGCAGTAGGAGAAAGGAAACATGCCCTATTGCCTAACACAGTACCCTGGGGCAAAACTTTATTTAACTGTCAAAACAGGCTGTAACAAAGATTGTTTTTACTAAACTCACACCCAATACATGACAAAAATGAAGCATAGTTTGAAAAGTTCCTTTAGGACCAAAGATTCTACGCTGATCTGTTATGGTTTTACATTTCTTTGACTCCCTGCTCGATTCCAATGGTCACTCAGAGTGGCCTGGATCTGTCGGTTATTAAACAGCTTTGCATCTTCGACATCTTCCTCAAGTGGAGGATGTTTCTGGATGACTTTTATGGTCCTATTCGTCTAATAGCTGGGTGATTTGCTTATTATGTTTTGTTTTGCTTTTTCTTCTTTGCAGTTTGTAATTATGATTCCTATTCCTATTTCAGTTTCATTTTTAATACCTTTTTTTTGTTTTGCTACTCAGAAAATCTCATTCATGGTTATATGAGAAGACTTGCATAACTAAATGGCCTTGTTCACATATGATGGAAAAATTTTCTAGTTTTCAAAATTTTATCTTGTATTCATTTTCACAATAAAAAAAAAAGTGTAGGAATGCAAATAAGTTTTTTTTAAAGTGTGGTGTGAAAAAAAAATGGCCAAAGCATAGTCCTTACAGAAGGTCATAGAAGGGAACCAGCAATGAAGGCAAAAATTGCATAGAATAAATATTGCTTTAGAAGAAGCCTGGCGAAAATTTGCAGTGTGGGTGGGGGGTAGTAATTATTTTCATTCTAGTGGAGTAATTACATTTCATTCATTAAAAGCATCTGACATAACTGCTCAGACAGAGAACAAACATAACCACTTCCATTTCCCACTGAGAAGCTGCATAGGAGTTTCTATCTTCTTTTATTTCACTTTAGGAAAGGATCAGGGTATCTGTGCTATTTGGTAGACAGAACATCTGGAATGAGTGGTAAGAGCTAATTCCTCTCACAGCCCAGACTTTCGGTATGAATGTGGACCTCACAAGTTACAATTTCAGCAACTCGCCTAACCTTTGGTGCCTCAGTTTCCTCATCACAGGACCAGTAGGCAATAGGACCTGCTTCACAGGATTGTTGTGAAGATCAAATAAGATAATATGCCAGCCATGCTTAGCCCGGCATCTCCACTAGATTATGAACTACTACCTTTAGAACAGATAAGGCATCATGGCCATATTTTCATATCATTTGTGCAGCCCAGTGTCAAATGGTAGGTGTGCAATCAATCTCGGACGAACCACTGAAAGAATTCCTATCTAGCAGAAGTTGGTCACAATTCAAATTTTTTTCTATTACACACTGGTAAACAGAGTTTACCTGGTTTAAAATAAGGTAATCTAGCCTCCGAGGTCATTAAGGGCATCTGAATCAAATATATTGACTCCTTGCTAATACAGTTAAATTTCAAGATCAGGCTTGGCAAATACCAGGCAACTAACAACCCTCTCAAGTAATTTTCAGTCTACCAGTATAATTCTCGAGGACTGCCAAGCACTATCCACGGTGCTTTGGATAATTCAAAAGAATCACAGAATACAAACTGGAATAAAATTTGAGGACTCTGAGGTTTAGCGGAGTTAAGTGATTTGCGTATTTAACGACATAAAAGTAATAAATCCACAGTTAAAGCTCAAGCCCAGGGATTCTGACTCCCGGTCCAGTGTTCTGTCCACTGTGGAAATTTCTTATTTAAGCATAGGTTTTCATTTCAAGGAAAAGAGAAACGAGAACTTATACCTGGCCTGACAGACTTATTTAGTGTAGGGTAAACCTGCCTGCTGATCATTCTTAGGTAGTGTGGCTTTTTGGAAAGACCAAAGCAAATGGAAGCAACGGAGCTCAAGTCCACTGCCGGAGGCCCTTTCCTGGAGGACTGCAGCCTTATCCAGCCTGAGGTCCCAATCAGTGCAAAGTCGGGTCGGCTTGGTCCAGTTGGCTCTCCAGGCCGTCCAGAGGGCCCTGCTGCACCTGCTTTGGAGCGAGCTGCCCTCTTTCCTCCTTCCTGGGCTGTTAGTCGAACCAGGATGCAAAGCCTCAAAGTCTGAATATGAATTGTGGCTTGGAGGCTACATGGGAAGCTAAATTTAGGTTTTAAGAAGAAGAAGAAAAAAAACATTTGAAAAATTAAAGGCGTTTCCGCACGTCAGAAGAGAACACAAAATAAGACTTAAAACCAACTCAAAACATTGTCACACAGGAAGTAGTTCCCGCACAGTATTGATTACCAAACACTAAAGAGAGCAGAGGTGACTTGAGAGGTTTTTATAAGGTTCATTGTTCATTAACTCTTGCAGGCCATCAGGGTATCAAATTAGGGCATTTAAGGGTTAATTTAGGAAGCAGTTTCCTACAACCTTTCATACATTTAAGGGAGTAACAAACAGAAAGACAGTACTTAGAAATATTCAACTTGTACTTCTGGCATGAGAACAGTATTAGCTCAACTCATGTGTTTAAATGATGTTTTAAGTCCACTCCTTTTCTTTTCCAATTCTAAATGATGAAAAGAATCTAAGCCTTTAAAACAAAGTGGAAATACTAATCGTTTGTGAGAAATGACTCCATAGACATAACAAGTAAAATTATTTGTTTGAAAAAAATCACATCCAATTTGATTTTTATAAAGAACTTGAAATTCTAATTTGAGGAAACTTGATCATCATGGGTATGTATTTACTGATTATCTTCTGATAATATGCCAATATTATGTTTTTTTTCCAAGTGTATTTAAATAGGTGCAGGCTATATAGGTTAATATTGAAAAATTACTCAGTATTTTTAAAAATGTTTTTATTTTAAGCCAATTTTTAAGGCAATTTTTGTAAAACGTTTTAGATGAGAATCTGATATTAAAATAATCCTGTAGCCAATATAAGCTTTTACTGACAAAATATCAGGAAGCACAACAAAAAGTATATTAAGAATTGAGAGATTATTTTCATGTTACCAGGAGAAACTGTCCCAAATGCCTTTCTGATACGTTTCTGACTTTTCCTGCATGTCATTAACAAGTAGCCAATACGTTTAGGTAGCAAGGAAATTGATTGAGCCGCTTATATAAAATATCAGGCTGCTCATTTAAAATTTTTCTGATGTTCCAGGCCTGTGGTTCCAGTAAAATCCCACTGTACTGACTCTTAGAACACACAAATTTACTCACCATGTTGGCAGAAATCACAGAGAAATACTCTGAACTGAGTAAGATACCTTCCCAATTAAAAGTCTGATATAAAAATTACAATCTATTTCCTAATTTTTCTAAATTTCTATAATAAAACATCCACTCAACACATGTTTATTACGTGCTAACCAAGTCATTCTGCAAATGCCATGCTAAGGATAGACATAAAAAAGACCTTGGAGGAGTGGCAGCCAGCCAAAGGCACTCGATATGCGCGTGCACCCCTACATCCAGCGGCACCCCTACATCCAGGGAAGCCTTTGCCAGGTCGCTTTCTCAGGTGCTGAGCTTCTCCAGTACCTGTTTCCCATAGTTTCTTGTCCTCAAGCCCCTCTTGTCTTGCGTGCTGCCCTCCTCCCAACTCTTCTACTGCACCATCCCCCCTTCCTACTGAAGAGGATCCTGCCTGTCCTGACTCTGATTCTTCATCTCTGACTTTCTATTCCGCTGAGTGGTTAATTCAGCTTATTGCTAAAATAAGAACCAAAGAGTAAACAGAACGACAAAGGGGATTCCCAGAAGAAGAGAAGTGACGACTGTGCTTCTAGTGGAGAGGAGAAGATATAAAACATGTTGAGATTGTGGTGTGGGGGAGACCAGAAGTCAATAACTCGACAGGCACCCTAAGAGACAAAGCAGGCAGGCCTGCCCATCTTCTGTATTCCTGCCCCTGAAAACAGCATCACGCTCCTCTCCACAGATCCAGTAAGAAACCTGAAAGTCAACCTTCATTGCCTTCTGCAATTTTTTTTGGTAATAGTTTGCTTTATATTTTTGGTCTATCTTGACTGGCAGCCCCTTTGTTCCATGAATTTCTTCTTCCAGAGTCAACACTGGAGGATATTAAGAACATAATAAGCAGATTTCTTGCAGGAACAATAAAAAGGGACATGACAGATTTTCTGTAGTTTAGATTCTAGACCGACTTCCAAACTTTACGGTTGAGGGAGCCAGATTCAAAAGAGAGAAAATTATGTTATTCAAAAGAGGAAAAAGTACACAAAAACACCCAGCATCACCACTTACAATCCATGTGATCTAGTCAGGTCACTTAACTTTAGGGAATACATTTTTTGGCATCTGAAAAATGGAGCTAATACTTGGTTCAAGGTTGTTGAAGATCTCATGAGGAAATTACCATATAATTTCAATATAGGAGTTTAAAAGTCTAGAAGACTAAACAGCAAAATAATTTTAGTAGCAGTTATATCTGGGTGGTAGATTTCCTGTCTTTTATTTTTTTTATCCTTTCATCTTCTTAAAACACATTTTTCTATAATCAATATATATTACATAATAAAAGATGAAAACTTAAAAAGAAAAAAGAAAGTGCCAAGGATATGATCAAACAATTCTTAGATTATGTTTCCTAAGAAACAGGAAAAATGTTTAACTGCATGAGCAAGGAAAGGCAAACAACGAAAGCCTACCTTTTAAAGTGTTTTTTCTGTGAAACCCTGTGCAGAAGAAGCTGCTCTGATTTAATTACTAACAAAGTGTTATTGGGAACCCTAAAGTAGTATATCCTTTGTTTCAGAACGAAATGTCCACTCAGATTGCATTTACATTAAAACAAACAAAACCCCCACAAACATACATTCATTCCCTCCCCCCCAAAAAATAAACACTTTATTCCTCAAAAAAACTAACAACACCCAAACCCAATAAAAACTTTATTCCTCAGAAAAAAACAAGAGATTTTATTCCTCAAAAACAAACAAACACAAACCCAATAAAGAGTTTATTCCTCAAAAAACCCCACAAAAATCATACATTCATGTAGGAAAGTTCTCTAATACCCTCACTGATTCCACCTCCTCCATAAAGTCGTCCTCCACCTTTGTCTACATGTGGGGATTCTTCAGTACTTGAAACTGACTTACTGCTGCATTCTTAGCCATCTCTTTCCAAGTATCTCTTTTCCCTAAAACTTAGGCTACTTGAGTTCTGGGACTGATTTCCCTTCATTTTGTCATTCCTCTGTGCCTGGTATAGGACCCTGCGTCTCCATAAAGTTGGGCTAAGGATATAGTTTTATATTTACAGGGTACGGCTATTCCTGAATTCAAGTCCTGGTTTTATTCATTATCAGCTGTTAGTAATTGAGGACGAGTGACTTAACCTGTGTGCCTCCTCAACTGGAAAATGAGGCCAGGAATCCCAGCCTCTGAGTTTCCTGAAAGATGCTCAGAGAAGGGAATGCTGCCTGTTAAGAGGCACTCAGCAGACGGTCTAGTTTTGTGAATTAACAGGGTTCTTTCAAAACCCTTCAGTGTACCGTACCTGCTAAAGAGAAATGCCCATAGCTAGTGGTCCAATCGCCTTCGCTGGGCCTCAGTTTCTCCTCCTGTAAAATGAAGAACGTTAGGCCGGGTCTCATGCATCCCTGAGAGCCTTCTCCCGGGGAACTCTGTCCTCGGGTGCTACCAGGGGACCCCATCTTCCCTCCACCTGGCCTGTGGCTAGAGGGCCAGTCCAGTCGCCGCCTCCCAGGTGTCGAGGATCCAAACCTTCAGGTGGGCTCCAAGGACGACCCCAGCGCTCACCCCACAAGACCCCGCGTCAAGTGCCTGCCTCCTTCTGGCTCCACCCGGGCCCTCCGACGCCAACCTCAGAACTGCGGTTTGACGGTTGGAAAAACGGAGTTTCCAGGGAGCCCAACGGCCCTCGCAGTCGTTACCGCAACCCGCAGGGCGCGCGTCGTTGCGTCCAGTGCAGGTCAGTGCGCGCGTCGTTGCGTCCAGCGCAGGGCAGGGAGCGCGGACCAAGGAGCGCGCCCTAACGCGGACCAGGCGGGCCACTGCCGCGGGTGCTGGTCCCGCGTGGGATCCCCTGCCCCTGCCCGGGCTCCGCCCCCTCTGGAACAGCCTCTCCTGGCGCGCAATCCCCGCTGGCTGTCCGCCTCCCTCTTGCGTCTGTCGCTGGTCCTCCCTCCCCTCCCAGCCCCCCGCGCACAGCCAGGTCCCGTCTTACACGCGCGCTCATGCATCAAGGACTTAGGTATATTCTTTTTTTTTTTTTTTTTTTTATTATTATTATGGGTAAAAATCAAAATTCTCACAATACATACAAACATTTGCAAAATGATATATAAATATATATGCATATATGTGTATTTGCTTACAAAAATGTTATTTATATATATATATATACATATATTTTAAGAGGTGCTTAGATTACCCAAAATATTACACGGAACCCACTGGGATTCCCATGTTGCCCACCTCCCACACCTCCCACCACATCCAACACAAACATCTCCCACAGTGTGGCCCACCACCCTCAATGGACTTACACATCCTGGAGACTTGCCACCAACCATAGACCACAGTTCACACTGTAGACCACACTCTCTCCCACTCAGTTCTGAGTGGTGTGTGCTGATTTAAAATGGCCTACATCCGTTGCCACAACAGTACTCAGGACAACCTCCAACTCCCAAAGAAGCCCCTGTATTTCAACTGCTCATCCCCTCCCTACCCCAAAAGTGTCAAGTGGCCACTGGCTCCACCTCATTGTTATAATTTCTTGCATTGCTAGAATCACCATATGTGTACAACAGAATACCATCAAGTCCACTCTAGTCCATAGTTCTTCCCCCAATCCTGAGGGGACTGGGATGGTGATGTCCACTCCACCTCCAAATGAGAGAGGGCTTATATCCCATGGATATGGTGGGTGGGATGATCCTGCCTGCAGATGCAGGCCCTCTCCATTCCCTGGGATGGCCATTGCCCATCGTTGTCTCCTCACCAGGTGACTTGGATGAGTCCATTGAGCTGTAGGGTAGGAGTTGCAGCTCCACCTAGATTTCATGCACACCTGGCACATAGGTAGGCGGGAGGCTCCAGTCTCTGGCCAGGGTGTCTCCGGAGCTCTCAGGAACCCCACTGAGTGGGGTGATAGGCACTTAGATGTTCTATGAGCTCCTACAGGTATATTCTCTTTAATTCCTCTGTGGGTCTGTTCCTGAGCAGCTTATCATTTTAATTACTAGAATTTTAAAATAAATCTATCAGGTCAGCCAAAACCAATTCTTTCTTCCCTGTCCTTTTCTTTCTTTCTTTTTTTTTTTTTTTTTTAAAAACTGTCTTGTTCTTTTCCTTCTATTCACCCTTCCCTATGTATCTGGGGTTCTCTTTTCAAATCTTTCTGGATTAATCTATAAATTCAATACAATTTCAATGAAAATCTGAATGTGATTTTTTTATGCAATAGAAAATTAACAGTAGGTTTTATAACTTTTAACCAACTTTGCATTCCCAACTTGGTCATGATGTATATTGTGTTTTTAGTATATTCCTCATATCAATTTTGGACATTTTATTTTTAAGTTTTGTATCTATATTCTTTACTGATGTCAGAGAACAGTTATCTGTGGGAGGTTAAGTGCCTCCAAACTGTTTTTTTTATTATTTTGGTGTTGTTTTTTTTTTTCCAAGCGAGTAACCATAAAACAGAATTCACTACGAGTTTTATTTAGTCATCAATACTGATGGTATTGGGCACATTTTCATATGTTTCCTCTTCTCTGTAATGCCTACTCATGTAGTTCATCCATTTTTCTATTTTGATCTCTGCTTTAGAAAAAAACAAACAAACAACTCTTGCAATAATGTTAGGCTTGAAGAAGAGTTGCAGAGAGAGTACAGAGTGTTCCCATATAGCACTGGTTCTTGACCAGGGGCAATTTTGGCCTCCAGTGGACATTAGGCAATGTCTGAAACATTTCTGGTTGTCACAGCTGTAGCAGGGTGCTACTGGCACCAAAACCTTTTTGCTAATTGGTTCAATTACTTTAATTGCAAACTTAAACGCTGTCCCGGGGAATAGGAAAAGGAGCGTCCCCTAAGTCATTGTCGAAAGCCTGGTACTAAGGCCCAGAAGATAGGCCCTCTAAAACCTTTTCCACGTGCCCCAAACCATCGCGACACCAACGGCCAGTTCTCCCCCCTCTGACAGCCTTGACTATTTAGTAGGAAATAGAGTAAGTTAATTGGCTGAGCACATCACTACCTTCTCAGTTTCAATATTGTAAAAGGCAGTCTCTGAGCTCCCTTCCAGAAGCAAAGGGCTGTATGTTATTTGGATGATGAACCAGGTCTCTTGGGGCATGTTTCCTGACATGCAATCACACGATTCAAGAATGATTCTTAGAAGAAACCTGACAGCAAAGATAGGACCAAAAGAAGGCTCAGAATTACCCAAAACAAAGCTCTGGCAGGATGGTATTGTGTTTGAGAGATTGGAGGTAATAGATTTAGGCTCCAGTCACTTTGGGGACACGGGTTTGAATCTTTCCACTGTCCAGGTGTCTCGGGAATTTTGAGACCAAAGGCACGAATTCTCTGATGTTTGGAGTTTTCATTTCTTTAAATGTTCCCCTTGTGCATCAGCTTCCCTCTCTTGGATGAGCTGACCCCACACTGGTAAATTCCATTTTTAAGCCCACTTTTCTCCTCCCAGAGGAGCTTCCTACTTGGCATCCAGCAGGCAGCAAAGTAATTTCCTCCCTGTTTTTCGCAACAAACCTGGCTCGCAATGCCTGGATTGTCTCTAAAAGGAAATAGGCGCTTTCCCCAGGACCACCCCTATTCCATGGTCTCCAGCATTCTTGAGTTTCACTGGAGAAGGGAGGTCTGGAGAAGGTCTGCAGCGACATCACAGGCCCCCAGGAGGCCAAGATGCCATCCTCCAAACTCACACCATTCGCTTAGTGTTTCAAGTAGTTATCAAGCACCTACCAAGTGCTACAATTCTACTGTGTGCTGGGGACATGTGCCATGAGAAACCAGATTAAAAACCCCTGTCTTCAAGCAGGTAAAATTTGTGGGTATATTTTGGGAAGGGGTGAATGACAAAAAATAAGCAGGATAAGTAAGTAAAACATAAATAGAGCAGGGAAAAAGAATGAAGGTGTGTGTGCACCAATTTCCCAGGCCTTCCTGAGAAAGTGATATTTCAGTGGCCACCTGAAGGCGGTGAGGCAAGAAGTCAGACAGATTCCCAGGGCGGGGGAGGGAATCTTTCCAGGCAAAGGGTAAATGCCTGGAACTTGGGGTGTGTTTGGCGTGAAAGCAAAGAGGCCTGTGTGCCTTAGTGGAAGGGGCAAAGGAGGGAGAGGTGGAAGATGGCCAGGGTAGGGTGGGACAGATCGCTGTAGGGTTTGGCTTTTACTCTTGAGTGAGACAGGGCCACTGGGCGATTGGAGCAGAGGAGGCATTAATAGAGTCACTACAGGCAGGGCAGGAGCAGGAGAGCACTTGGGAGGCAAGCAGGAGGCACTTGGAGCAGCAAACATAAGTGCTGAGCAGAGGTGAGATGTTGGATATATTTTGAAAGGAGAGTTGACAGTGTTTGCTGTCACAGTGGGCCTCTGAGGAAAAGACAGGAGTCAAGGATGACTGCAATTCCCTGATTTCCTCATCTCGAGCCTATGGGGATCACGGCAAAGTCACCCAAGGACCCACAGGCTGTGTTCTCCATCTTTTTATAAAAAAAAGCAAATCAACATACTGTATTCATGCAACAAATATCGAGAGTCCTCTACGCACAAAGCATGTAGGACTGAATGGAGAGGTAAGATGGATGGACAGGCTTCCATCCTTCAGGGATCCTTCAACCTTGGCAAGGAAGCAGACATTATAATAAGCTGGAAATTAAAACTGAGCTACAAAGGAGCTATGAACCCACTTAGGGAAAGTTCATTGGGAGATGTCAGGGAAGAGCTCTGAGGGAATAACACTGGGTATTCTAGGGCTGCAGAAGGTGTGACAGGAGAAAGGTCTCTGTGGACCAAGTTAAAGGATTGTTAAGTCTTTATCCTAAAAGGACTGGGGGACTGTACTAAAGGGTGAAGGATTTGATATAGATAAGATTACTCTGTCTATTGTGTAGGATTATCTTGGTTGAAGGCAGATCAATTGCAGGTGCTTTAAAAAATTTTTTTTTTCTTACTATTATTGTTACTAGCTAATAAGTACTGGGTCTACACTGTATGCCAGACACTGGGCAAAATACTTATAATGGATTACCCCACTTAACAAAATAGATATTGTCATGCTTATCTTATGGATAAGAAAGCTGTGATTCAAAACAAAGCACATCTTGCCCAAGGGCATAGGACATTTAGTTTGTATGACCAAGAGTCTCCACGCCCAGCTATGCAGGCTAAATCCCTGTACTTGGAGAACTGAGGGAGCCCAGCAGAGATGTGCAGTGCCACCCAGCCAAGCTGCAGATCCTTGGGAGTGGACGATTGTTTTACGCCACCACATGTTGGGGTGCATTGCTACATAGAACTTTTATGGCAATAGTTAACTGGTAAACCACCAAATCAAGTTCAGCCTGCATATCCTTCAGCTCTGAGACTCATGTAAATCATGAAGACTCGCATTTTTAATGCTAGGCTCTGGAAACTCATTAATTAGCATCTGGAATTTATGATCGAGGGAGATACAGAGATAGGGCTCACGAGGATCGGCTTAACAATATCTATTTTCTTTTAAAAAGCCCACATTTTTTCTATACACTTTAATATTGTGAGTTATTTTAAGGCATGGTCAAATCGATAAAGCAGATGTGAATATTATTTTGATATCTCAGGGGAAAAAACTAAACTATTTGGTCACTTTTCCAAGACCAGGCCTCAGCACCTTTTGGTTGTTTTTGGCCTGTAGGTGAAAGGTCTGTGGGCAGGATCCCGCCTCACACAGGTTACCCTCCCAGGGGAGCAGGAGGCAAGGCCGACTGTGTTACCACCCCGTGCCAGCTCCTCCACGCCACTCTTTCTCTTTATCACTTTTAGAGCTGGCTAACCTTAACACCGGGTTCAGGGTGTCTCACAGGTACTTAAAAAATTCTAGGGAGCTATAAGGTTATACACAAAGAGTAAAACATCTCAGGATTTAGAAATAACAATCAGAGATCAGGCGTAAATGTGACTGCTGAGGAGCTTACAATCTAGGCCCTAATTTCCTTAAATAAAGCTGTTTTTAGAGACTATTAGCTGCAACCTATAGTAGAAATTTTGTTTCATCTTGCTTTCATACCCTTCCTAAGATTATGTTAATCAACATGTATTTTACTTCAGCAGTACAGGAAAAAAACTATTTTAATTATTTCATGAAAACTTATGATTTTCAAAGTAATCAAGATTATTTCCCCCCTACCACCAACTTAATATACAGATTGAGGTAGCTTCTGACAGGTTTCTTTGTTATGAAGTTACTTTTTGTTATCAATATTTATTCAGATTTCTACTTAATAATGATTTTCTGGAATTAGCTATTTGTATAGAAATACTTCAGTTTAGAAAATGCTTTTACAAACTTCCCATAATTATTCATAACTACATAGACTAGTTATTTCAGCTTAAGATAAAGTTCACCTTTAACAGATGAAATTTACTTCTACAAGCCCTTTGCAACTTTTTATATTTACTCAGGTCTTGTCCTTCTTGTTCCTGGCCTCGTGAAAACCAGTTATTTTATCTTAGGACAAAAACACACTCCCTTAAACAAGCTTATCAAACTTTAGTGAGCTTCGGCATTGACTATGAATTCACTTCCACAGACTTTTTACTTCTTTCTATATCCATTTAAGTCTCATCTTACATCCCGCATTCTGTTTTGTGAAAATTAATCATTTCACTTTAGGACAAATTTACGTTTTTTTCTTTAACTTAATTTTATTAAACACAGACTTACCATTTTCATTATTTTAAAGATTTAATAAATATAATGTTAATTTGTTTCATTAGTGTCCATATAAATCTATGGAGATTACACTTAAGTTGAATAAAATTGAAACAATTATAGTTTATGCAAGAAATATTTTTTCTTTTCCTCCATAGAAGACTAAAACCTCTTTATTCATAATATTCTTAAAATTGTGAACAACCTTAAAAGTAAACTGACTACCAGATTCTGGAACATATTATAATTGTTTAATTTGTTTTCATCATAATTTAGAAAAAAACTTTCTATAGCTTTTAAGGATCTTTTTTTTTCCTTTACTGAAATTTGGCAATTGGATTATTAATTACTCCAAGACTGTTAAAAGGTTTAAATCGGTGAAATACAGGACAAACTGTGCAAACTAAGGTTTATTCTGTAACATTTCTTCGGTCCCTATCATTCTTCATTTCCAGGCCTAGTAGACAGTTCTAAGCTAAACTCTCATTTCCCTCTTTTACTGCACCTAGCTCTTCCCTGACAGCTCTCTCAAAGGCCCTGGGGGGTGGGCAGGGTAGGTTAAGGAGCCTAGGAAAACCTTTTTTTTTCTTGTTAAAAAGTTATTTGGTTTTAAAAGTTACTAAACTTTAACAGCACCAATTTTATTAATGTGGTTATCCAAGTCTAATTAGAATTAACATGGAAACTAAACAGAGAACATTAATGTTAAGATTTTTACAATTATTCTTTGTTTTTTTCTAAATAATGCAGGAGAACTATACAAATGAAACTATAAAAACATATTTTGTACTAGCAGATCTGTTGAAATACTTAAAAAACCTTAGTTAATGTACTTTAAAACAGTAATATACAGTTTTTTATAACAAGGATTAATGGTGCATATAGGTATTACATTGTTTTCAAGCAAAACAGTAATGAAACTTCTGAAGGTATTTTGTCTTTACAGTTATGTTGAATTCTCTGTAATTAAGTATATATATACATTTAATTTATACAAAGCCCAGAGAGAAGTTTTTTCCTTAAATGAATTGCTTTTATTTATGAGGACATAAATAATAAGCATTTAAAATATTTATTTTAGATTATATTTGTGCTGAAAATAAAAGAAACGGGTTTAAAAGGGGGCGCAGAGCAAGTTTATTGAGCTAAAGTTGCATTAACGCAGAAGCAGCAGCAAAAGAAGTTTCTGCTGAAAGGGGTGAGCTGGGGGAGCAGTTTATCTGGCTGCTTGAAGCAAAGGGAATGGGGAGGAATAAAGGGCCATGGTTTATGGTTCCTGCGGGGGCTGTTCGGACAGGGTGTCCTTGAGGCCCAGCTCCTTAATTAGCAAGCGGGACGTTGGTGTAAGATTGAGGCCTTCAGGTGAAGATCAGCAGACCTTGCTGGTGTCAGCTTGAGCTCTTTGTTACAGTTCTTCCTCCCAGGCTGGGGCAGGGGGTTTTATCAGCACCGCAAAGGATCATTAGTATGTCAGCCTGCTTCAGTTAACATGTTCTTCTTTATAATCCCCTGGAAAAAATGGAAGCTCAAGCAAATCAAGATGGTTAGTAAAATCGTTTATCATTCCAATTTCACACAAGAAACTTATTTAGCCTTTTAAATCTGAAATTTGCATACATTTTAAAGGAAAAAGAAAAAGAGAACTTACAATTACAGTCTCTCCAAAGTAAATGCAAAGAGAGATGGGAAGAAAGAGGAAGCCTCTTCCCTTCTGTTCAGCAGGGAGAATTAAGCCCCTTATCATTGTTATAAATTGGCATATGCCCTTGCAAGAGAGAGGAGCTCTCTCTGTCTCTCGAGGAGATGAGACCAACAAGGCGGCTGGGCCAGTGTGAATGAGTGGCTTCAGCCTGCATTTCTGAACCAATCACTGCCCCAAATGCGGTTCTCCCAGTGTGGCCTCACCCGGGAACTTGTTACAAATACAGAATTCTCAGGCCTCACCCTGACCTCCCAGGGGTTCTGGCAGCAAGCCCTGTAGGTGAGTCTGTTGCATACCAACGGTTCCCACTCTTTGGACGATCCTGAAATGTGAGCTGTTGTCGGCCTGAGGAGGCAAACCGTGGATGCTGAGGCGTCAGCCAACCTTGTGGCCGCCAAGGGTCTCCTACGTGTACAACCCCATGCCAGGGGGTGGGCATCCATCCATCCATTCAGCAAATAAATACTCAGTGAGCCTCGAGTATGTGCCTCGTTTTAGAAGCTATGAACTAAACCGTCGTGAAAAAAGGCAAAAATTCCTTTGTCTATCTGGTAGGTAGAAAATAAAGTAAATTTTACGGTATGTCAGAAGGAACTAACTGCTTAAGAAGAAAAACACAAAGCAAAAAAGGGGTGGGGTCTGTGTTTTTTAAGGGAGGGTGTCGTTGTCACCATGAGCCACCATTGTGATAAGATAATATAAGAGCCACAGATGTGGCTACACAAAGGAGGAGACTGAAGAAGGCAAGAGACCTTAGGGAATATCTGGAGAAAGAGTTTTATGGGCATAGGAAAGAAAAATTGCAAAAGCCTGAGATTGGAGGGTTCTGAAAAACTGCAAAGAAGGCTCAGAGGAGGAGGGTATGTGGTGTGGAGTGGGGAAGGAAGTGTGTGTGTGGGAAGGTGTCCTGCAGATCTACCAGCGTCTGGTGGGAGATGCTACAGAGCGCGTTTAGTCCATACCTAGGTCCACATTATCAGCCCCTTTGGACCACCATGTAAACTCAGCAAGCTAGTGGGGCCTTGATGAAAGAGGAGCTGCAGGTCCTGGGGGCAGTAAGGGCAGGAGTGGCTGAGGAAGATGGTACCTGGTGAAGGCCGCCTTCCAGGATAAAAGAGGGGCAGCAGAGACCCAGAAACTACAAACCATGGCAGCAGGGACTCTTATCCTAGGCCCGAGCCCTAAAATCCAATGCCCACGTGTCTATGCCTAGGCGTCCAGCTGTGGCTCTGTTACCCGGCAAGAGCTCGCTGCCCCAGGCACACAGAGGCCGACACTATGACGTGAGGTTTCGTAAGAGAAGAGTTTTGTTGTGAGGTGGACCTACAAGGAGACAGGAGGCAAGGCTCAAATCTGTTTCCCTGATCCAGAGCTAAGGGAGATTTTATGGGAACTGGAGGTCTAATTTGTCCTAATTTGACTGGTTAAGTAGAAAATAGTCTATATATGGCAGCGTAGACTTTTGGCCGAATATTCTTTATTGATGGACCTCTCCCATTTGATTTGCTGCCCACAGTTCTTGGTCCCTGCAGTTTTGGTTCCTGATGTTTCTGCACATGCCTGAGTTATATAACTTGTGATTTACCCTTGGCTGTCCGCAAAATGAGCTGAGGACAATTTCTTGGATAAGAAGCTCTTGTTAAGCTACTTGTAGTCTGCCCAATCGCAGGTCCAGCTCTTTCATTGTTCCTCACCACGTGTTCAGAACTACTGCTCTAGACCTGAAGGGCAGATGGTCCCAAGCTTTAGATCAGAATCCTTGGCATTGAACAGCCAAAAACAAGACCAAAAAAACCCAGAAAACAACAACAAATCAATTTTATTGCTACATATTAATAAAGCGTACAATCCATCCAAAGTGAACAATCACAGTGGATTTGGTATAATCACATATTTGTGCACTCATCACTTCCATCATTATTAGAGCATTTTCATTATTTCAATAATTAAAAAACAGCAAACAAAAGATTCATCCTCTCTCAATCTCTCTGTGCTGCCCATACTTGTACATAGCTGCTCTTTCTGGTTATTCTTGCATATTTATTTATTTTAAAGCAGTTTTATTGAGATGTAGTCACAGAGCATACAATCTATCCAAAGTAAATAAGTGGCTTTTAGTATCATCACAATGTTGTGCATCCATCACCACAAAAAATTTTAGGTCAATTTCATTGCTCAAAAAAAAACTTCACACCCTTACAATAGTTAACTTTTAAAGACATGTTTACCTTCTGTTTTTTTGGCCCTTTTGTTTGTACTCAAGAGTTGAGCAGCAAACTCCATTAAAAAGAAAAGGACTTGAAGGGGGAAATTGTGCATCATAGAAAACCTATAGTAGGCTCTTCTGTCTCACCTAATTTTGATTCTTTGGGAGCCATTTTACAACTCTGCAAATCGGAGAATTGCAGATACTGCTAACAATGCCAAAGAACTCGAGTCCATAAACATGCAAGTTAATTCTGTCTGGTGATGGGACATCTTCCTCCCCAACACCCCCCATGTCCCCCCCCACCCCTCACCCACTCTCGTGGGAAAAAGTTTGTCCTCAGGTACACATTCATTTCAATATTCCTGATCTCGAAATGCATCCGTTCTTTTCATTCTTCTTTTTCCTGTAATAACATCTCAGAAGGAAAATCTTTTAACACGGGTCCTTTTTCTCTGGGCATGAAGGTCATGGTTTTATCTTGTACTGGAAATCATCTTTTAAGGAGACCTTTGCGCTTGATTCCACCAGCGCCCCTCTCCAGCCCCAGCCCCCCGGCCTCCCCCCTCCTCTGGGGTGAGACGTGGGGTGGGCAGAGAGCCGGGCCCCACCGCGTCCTCCCCCTCCCGCCCCCGGCCCCGGCGCTCTCCCGCGTCCCCCC
>JAKSZT010040190.1:1424149-1443402 GCA_026826555.1 Tolypeutes matacus
TTCAGAGCCACCCACTCTTTCCAAAGACAGCGGGCACTCTTGTCTTACCTCAAACAAGACTGACACTAAAACAAGCATTTCCTTGCTTTCCCCTTTTTAGAAATGCCGTCGCCCTAGTCTTAGTACTTGTTGCAGCCACTTTGGAGACACTTTGGACGTGGGCTCGTGCATGGAAAGTTTCAAAGCCCTTTATTCCCCGGTGAGATCCACTCAGCCTTCAGCGGTTGTTTTTAAACTCGTTAGAATGTGGGTAATAGTGTTCCTGGGACCCTCTGTCAGTCCTTGCCATGGATGGTCTTAACGATGCAGGATTTGACGTGCTAAGAGAAAGCAAAAACCCTTTTCACCTACGCTTTCTTGGGCCAGTACTGGGCCTGTTTCCTGCTCCCTGACCCTGGGTTTCTTAAATTGCATAGGAAGGGAGAAGAAAAAGAGGAAGGCGGCGCCAAATGCAAGTCACTCCCGTGGCCAGGCCAGTCGTCGGGCGGGGAGTTTCAATCTGGCTCTTGGTTTCTGATCTCCTGGGATTCGCACTTGAGGATGCCGGACAGTACTGAGCCCGTTTGGCCCACCCCATATTTCTCAGGGAAATTCCCCGTTTGGGGCCGGATTTCTTTCCGCCCCACCCCTCGCCTTTTGTATTTTATGGTGTCAACGAGTTTACCTCCATGATCTGAGAACTTTTCGTTTGTGAGGAAAGCTGTTAAAAGATCAGTTTCCTTTCAGGATCTCCCAGGTTTTCTTTCTCAATGCCACTTTGGCCTTCAGTGTTTTTCCATTTGGAAGAAATTTCAAAAGAAAATTAGTGGACCAGAGGAGGGGCTATTCCCTGCTGCCACCCCCACCTCAGGAAGTCACCTCCCGATTTTAAGCCCTCAGCAATGGCATGCTTTTAAGTAATTTGGCCTTTGCCCAGAAATCAGCATGAGAAAACTTCCACCTTGACTTGTGTTTGCTAAAGATTTTAGAAGATGCCCCTAATCCAGTTAGGGTACTCCACTATCCAACATTTTCTGCCCTTTACGTGAGAGAATGATCTTCCCACTTTCAACAGGAGACGGGGATTTCTGGAGGAGCCGAGTTCTTATTAGGAAAACACTAGACATAAACCACATGTTCATGGCAAAAAGAACACATTTATTGAGGTATGTTCACACAATAGACTGTCACTCATCAGAGGAAATGATTGAACTAGTCTCAGTATGTAGTAGACTTTCAGAAACATAAGTGTCAGAAGGTTTAAATATACCATTGTACAAAGCCAATAAGAAAAACTCCACACCCTTTAGCAGTCACCTCTCAATCCCTCTATCCTTCCCCAGCCCTACATAACCACTAATCTAACTCCCTCTTTATAAATTGAGTTACATTTTATATAAATGGAATCATACAATATGTAGGACTTTGTGTCTGGCTTCTTTCCCTTAGCATAATGGGGTTTGTTTTGCCTGATTTAACATCTTGTAACAGTAACACACATTTTTTTCAGTTTCTAAGAAAAACTGTTACTTATGCAATATTGGAAGAAATTTCAGAAGAAAATTAGAATTTTGAGCAGGGGAAGGGCTATTCCCTGCCATGGCCACCCCCACCTCAGGAAATCAAAATCTGTTTCCCAATTTATTATATATGCAATATTGCCCATATTCATATTTCACATGAGGTTTCACTATGGTTTTTGGAGTAATGAAATTGTTCTAATATCTTTCGTGGGGATGAATGCACAACACTGATTATATACTATATTGATTGTACACTTTGGATGGATTGTATGGTATGTGAATATATCTCAATAAAACTACTTTAAAAAAAATAAAGCCAAGTTATTTATTTTTTAAGGATATAAAAAAAGTGTGTGATTATAAAACCTTTTTTTTAATAAGAGAGCTTAATAAAAAAAACCACCTCAGTGATAAAGACAGAGCAAGGGCGGGGGGGGGTGGGATCACAAATAAATACAAGTTGTTGGCCATATACTAGTTTGGGGTGAGAAGTTGGGTCATGGGTATTTGATATAATTTCCTTTATACTTTAAATGTATGTGATTTAAATTTCTTTTATATATCAAACACTGTTTTTGAAAACTGTAGAGAAGAAAATAATCCTTGTGTAAAAACAAGTTCCAAGTATAGTCTAGTATGACAAAGGAAAAGTAACAAATGAGTATTTCTCTAGATATTATTGATTTCTTTTAGAGAGGAGGAGGAGAAGAAAAAGAAGACTGACAAAAGCCATTAAGGACTCTGGATTCAGAAAGCTCAAGGTTTTGGCTAAAATTAAGAATCTACAGCCAATCCCCAAAAAACCTTGCACCTGGGTCTGCAGATTACGGCCACTGGCCCAAGAATATTGATTCCCAGGAAGTGTTTGGAGAATCCTAATGGGATTTCATTTCAGTCATTTCTTTTCTCCGTTTGACCTAATTGAATCTGCATTCAGCACAGAATTGATAGAATTCTACTTCATGAAATACACTTAATTAACTGCTCTTCCCCCTGCTTCCTGGTCTACTATATTCTAACTTATTCTCCACCCCCACTCAAGTCTCTGCTAACTCTCTGGAGCCCTCCCTGACTGTTCTGGCCTGGCTGGCCTTGGTTTTACAGAATGAGGGAATCAGCAGATAAAATCCAGGAGAGGAAATGATGAGAGGATTTAGGATGAAGTTACACTCTCCAGGCCACTGCTGATTAAAAATACAATATGGGCAGCTCAGTGGTTGTGCACCTGCCCTGCATGCATGAGGTCCTGAGTTTAAGCCTCGGTACTTCCCGACAAAGAAAAAAGAAAATATATACACACACACACACACACAGTTAAAGGGGATGTACACGGAAGACACACACACACATATATAATTATTTAAGAAAATAAACATCACAGTTTTGACTGCCAGGAATGCTTGAACGATTTGAAATTGTCGTCAGGGAAGAAGGGGAGGTGTGCCGAATGGAGGGAAGAAGGCAGAGGGAATTTGTGGCCCTTCTGGATAAATAAGGTTCGCACAGCAGCTCCCAGCTAACTCTCCATTCTTTAAAAAGTTATAATTCCTGAAAGAAAGAGGGGCAAAAAGAACTCACAGTTAGATACTGTGGGTCATTGTGCCTTGATGAGCCAAGCGTCAATGCTCCTGCTGAAACAATCTCCATCAATCAGCCATTGCTGGTCAGTCTTGGGGAAACTGGTTGAAGCTAATCCAAACCAGAAGGTCACTTCATTGTTTTAAACTGGCATTTATACCTGGTAGCTTGAGCAATTCACATAATATGCCCAAAGTAATTTTTTCTGTCAATCCCCCCCCTCGCCCCCAAGGAACACTGTATATAGGAGAAAGGAACGGATGGATGAGGGACTCTACCTAAAGGTCTTTTTTTTTTTTTCAAGCTTTGCCACCCAAGTAAACGGCCTTTCTCCAGCTTAGGGAGCTTTATATTTTCCTCATTGGAATCAAAGCACTCCCTTCCATGGAGATTGTAAGAAAGTTTATCTCTTTGTCCCTCATTTCTAGATCCCATGCAGTTTACCAACCTTCAGTCAGGATACAGTATTGGACGCGCTAAATTATTCTGATCACAACTTATCTTGACTTGGAAAACACCTGAATCTTCTCATCCAAAAGTGTACAAAGCATCTTAAATGTCTGCCGCTTCTACAGATGACTCATTTATCCAGCTGCTCATACCTTTGGCCACATATTGCAGAGGTCCACCTCTGCCACGTGAACACCTGTTTGGAGGCTGCGTGAGGTAAAGGCAGATGTGCCGTACAAAGAGATCACACAAAAGAATTTGCCCAGACTTGAACAATGTTAAAAAGTTTCTCCTGTCAATTCCTTCAGAGCTGAATACATACTTACGTGTTTTTAAGGGGCAAAGAATATTAGGGTTTCAATTTAACCAGCATTTCCACAGGCCCTGACGAGTGCAAAGAACAGCTCTAGGAACTGGATGGGGATAGACAAGAATAAACACCCTCACCCCTCCGAGCTGATCAGAAGACCCCCCGATAAAAGGAAGAACAACAAAAATACTTAACAAGTTCTGCGGTTGCACTAAAGACAAGCTGTTGTTATTATTATTACTACTGTTGGTAGTATTTAGGAGGCACCGGGGATTGAACCCCCCGATCTCCTACGTGGGAAGCAGGCGCTCGACCGCTGTGCTACATCCGCTCTCCAAGCAATTATTTTTGATGGAGAAATTAGGAAAAGCTGACGGCGACACTGGATCCCAAGTATGTTAATCCTTCAAACAGACCCTGTGCCCAGGGTGGAGAGTCTGGATTTATTTCTGGGGAACGGGGTTGCTTTGAAAAGGATTTTGACCAAGGAGGTGACGTTTCTGGGGGCAGAAATGCGCAGAGTAATGAGACAATGCTTCGGGGATAACTTGATAACTTGACTTAGACTGAGAGTGTTTCCACTCGCTCCAAGGCCGGCCCTGTCCTGGTCCGACCCCCACCGCCTGCCGCGGACCCTAGTCGGGGTCCCTGCTCCCAGCCCTGTGCTCGTCCACCCTATACTCCCCTCCACAGCCCAGAGATCTTTTAAAAGCCTTGAGTCAGATCATCCGCTCCTGCTTCGGGAACCCCCAAGGCCCTTACCTTGGCCCTAGGGCTTCACCTGCTCTGGCGACTCATCTCCTTGATTCCTGCCCTCCAGCAGCGCAGGCTTCAAAGAAAAGCTTTCAACATTATTTTTGCACCATTGTGAGGGTCATACTTCTTTATCTCCTTTTCTTTTCTTTTCCTTTTTTAGGTTAATGTGATGCATTGCACTGACCTTCTAAAATAATGCAGTATTGCTTTCTGGTAATACACCCAACTTGATCGTGATGCCATATCCTTATATATTGCTCTACTCCTATAATTATTTTTTAAAGGATTTTGTATCTATATTCATGAATGATAATGGCCCATAATTTCATTTTTCAAATGACTTTGAGTTTAGGGATTAGTTTATGCTGCTTTCCTAAAATAAGCTGAAATGTTTACTCTTTTTCTATTCTCTGGAAGAATGTAAAATTGTTCTTATTTCTTTCCTAAAACACTTGGTAGAACTTATGAGTGAAGCCATTGGCACAGGGTTTTCTTTATGGGAGGATTTTTTAAATTGCAGAGTCAGTTTCCCTAATACTTATTGGAATATTTTGATTTTCTATTTCTTCTTGGGCCTAGGGCTGTGGTAACAAATTACCAACAATCTGGCCGCTTAAAGTAACAGAAATTTGTTCTCTCGCTGTTCTGGAGTCTGGAAGTAAAGGTGTTGGCAGGGTCGTGCGCCCCGAGGGCTCTAGAGAAGGGCCCCGCTGGGCCTCTTCCCGGCTTCCGAGGCTCCTGCCCTCCTTGGCTGGCGACTTTCTCTCTCTAAACTCTGCCTCTGTCCTCACGTGCCTTCGTCTCTACGTCTCTTTGGCCAATTCTTCTCCTTTCTCGTACAAAGAAACCAGGCGTTGCATTTAGAACCGTCTTAATTGGACATGTGCGAAGACCCTATTTCTAAATTGAGTTACGTTCACAACTACAGGGGCTTCCGACTTCAACATAATTCTTGAGAGGACTCAATTCAACCTACTGCAGTCGGGTTTGGCACATTGTAGTTTTCTAGGAATTTTGTACATTTCACCTAAATCTTTAAATTCATTAGCATAAAATTGTTCACAATAACTTTATATAAATTTTAAAATATATTCTGTTTTATATATTTAAGTTTATTCTATATTAATGTTTATATTTAAAATACATGTCAATTTTTTTTCTTCCTCAGTGTCAGTTTACCAAATTTTTAGCCTTTTAAAAATGAAGTAAACTTAATTTTATTATACATGTGATAGAAAAACACCAGTGACTCATAATCCAAAAACAAGTATTTGCTGTTGTCAGAGAAAACTTCTGAAACTGTTAAAATTATAATTTCATATAAGTAGTGAATATATGTCAAAGCCTTATTTTCCTCATTAATGAGAGAATCAATGGAATGACAAAACTGATTCAAAGAGGTATGAGAAGCTGGGGATTAGGAAGTCAGTGGCTAAAGGAATGCTGAACTAAAAGTGCTAAATTAAAGCACAAATCTTGTCACTCTTTTTGGCCCCCATGACCTTTGCCCCTGGAGCCACGCCCACAGATGGTTACCTTATGTGACAAAAGGAATTTTGCAGATGTTATTAGGGCTATTTATCAATTGATTTTAAAAGAAGAGAATGATCTTCAAGTAATCCCATGAGTCCTTAAAAGCAGATGAGGTGAGTGTATTTATACACTAATCTAAATCAAAAAGCTAGGAAAGAAATGTAAATATACAATTATATTTGATGCAATCTGTACACCTTCAGATAGTAATAAACAAGGAATATTGTTGTGAAAATAAAAAGCAGATGGAGCGGAAGAGAAGTCTGAGATATTTGAAGCTTGAGAAAGTTTCCCCAGGCCCTCCTAGCTGGTTTGAAGATAGAGAGGCTGTGTGGAAGGCAGGAGAAGGAAAAGAATTCTGGCAGCAACCTGGGAGCTTGGAAGAGGGCTCTTGAGCCCCAGATGAGAACTGTAGCCCCAACACAGATCTTTATTTTAGCAGGGGCGGCCCTGAACCAAAGGGTCAGCCAGGCCCTGTAGGCCCCCTGACCTCCAGAACCTGTAAGGAAATAAATGTGTAGTTTAAAGCCGCCGCATCTGACGTATTTAGTTAAAGCAGCAACAGCAAATGAATATGGTCCCTGAGAGCCATAAATCTTCTTGGAGTTAACTTTTAAAAGACTAAAACAGGTATTACTCCTTCTTAGGTCTCTCATAGTTAACTTCTGACTACACATAGTTGTAAAACACCTGAGTCATAATCAACTGTGCATAGTAAATTTAAAAAAAAAACAAAAACTCATTTGCCAAGAATCAAGTGTCTCTCAGGTGGGTTTATTAGAAAATGCACTTGCAAAATATTCAAAGGTCATCTATTTGCTTTATTTCCAAATTGTGGATGACATTGCAGCAAGGAAGGAAAATGCTTGTAAAGCAGACGGTGCCTGGGGACCCCCCAAGATCCTTAACACATAGAAGTATTTTCTTTTATACCTGATTATACCCAACCACTTCTAAGATGCCCTAGGGTTACCAGGGAGGAGGGACCTAACTCAGGAGAGCTCCGATAAGGAAAAGGGTGCGGTAAAAATTCAATTAACTTATTTCCAGATGATTTGAAAGGGTTCTAGTCTATATCTGAAAAGACATCAAATGCTCATTTGAATAGAAAATGAGCCACAATTTGTTTAGAAACAGAAGAGCGTGTAAGCATTGAAATTTTGTACAACGGAGTACAACAGTAATTATCTCTTCTTATTTGAATTTTCAGTGGAATACTTTGATTCCCTTTTCATATATTCCTTGTGTTTTTTTTCATTTATTACAACTCCCACAAGTATTTTTTCCTTCCACTTTCTTTGGGTTGAATTCACTGTTCTTTTCTAACTTTTTTATATGTTTGATGATTATTCTCTTTCTGAATTTAAGCATTTATATTTTAATTTCTAACCAAGGCTATAACAGCACCCTATAAGTTTTATAGCACGAAATTTCCTTTATTTTGCAGTCCAAAATGTTTTCTAATTTCCATTGTCATCTCTTCTTTGAAGGTCATTTCAGCTTGGGAAAAAGGATTGTGTACATCTTGTTCCAACTCCAGGATCAGTGATGTCAAGTTGAGAGTTTGGAATGGGCCATGGCCGTTGTGTCTATACCACAGAAACTGAGAACCACTGCATACCACTGTGTTTTTCACCCAGAGAACTGGTTGTTAAACACCATCACACCGCTGTTTGTATCCAATACATGGCTGTTTGATACATAGTCTCTGTATGTTTGAAAAGATTATATAATCTGAAATTGAAGGTACATGTGTGTGGTTAATCATGTTTTTCAAATCTTCTATATCCTTAACTGATCCCTTTGTTTGCTTGTTTTTATCAGTTACCAAGAGGCATGTTAAAATCTCCCTCTATGAGTGTTGATTTCTTTATTGCTCCTTTTAATCTGATCAATTTTGACTCCATATATATTGAGGTTATATCATTTTATCTTAATTTATTATCTTTGTCTCCATCAAATTTTATTTAACATATTTATCACATTTATAGTAGAAAAGTCATAAATACAATATGGAAACACAATACGGAAGGCCATAAAATTAAAATAAGAAAACTAGTAAGGCAAATATACCTTATTGGCAAATATTGACAATGTTGATACTAATTAATTATTACATGCTTATTTACTGTATTCCGGGCACTAGCCATAAGACTTTATATGTATTAAATTACTTAATCCTCAAAATAGCACTCCCCCCAATGCTGTTTTATTCTTAACTGGAATAAAAGTTATTAATATTCAAATAAAGGAATCGTATTTTAAAAATTGTTGCTGTAACAACACTGAGAACATTCAGACAGTGCCCTTAGGGCAGGAGCTCCTAACTAGGGGTCCATGGACCTGCAAGGGGTTCGTGGAAAGAGTTCAGGGGGTCTGTGAGCTTGAATTGAAACAATCCACTTATTATCTTTATTTTCTCTGACCTCTAACTGAAATCGGCAATCCTTTTCTTTCTGATATAAACTGTATTGAAGATGTTGACTTAACCAAAGATGAACTCATTGATCTTAGGACAAAAAACTTGCTACGATTGGAGTTTAACTCCAAAAGCCTTAGAGAATTCTGGAGTTCCGTGCCAGAAGCCTATCCTCCTCTTGTAAAGCAAGCTATGGAAGCTTTGCTTCCATTTTCAACACTTGCAACAATGAAAACAAAAAATCGAACTCCATTAGATATCCAACATGATAGGGGTGTTACCTTGACAAATACTAAGCCACAGTTTAATGTTCTTACTCAAGATAAAAAATAAAATTCAACTTTAACTTTCCTATGTTGTTTGTTGTTTTGTGGTCTTTTTTTTTTTATTTTATTTTAACTTTCCTATATTTTTGATGCATTGCATTATTATTTAATGTGTTAGGAAAGAAGCACAAATGTATAGTATTATGTTTTTTATTTTAGTAACTGTATTTCAATATATGTAACTGATTTCCTTTGTAATTTTATTTTGTGCATTTAAAAACATTATTCTCATGCAGACACGGTGTGGGTGTGATATATTTATTAAATAATGTATAATAATGTAAGGATGGCAAAGATGGCTTTATGAGGCCATGGGAAAACTTGAATTCCTAAATGTTTGCTGAAAATGACCGTTTGAACAGATGTTGACCCGTGTTAGGTTATCAGGTATTGAAATTATGGGAAAGTTGTAAAAGAGAATTTTGAATAACCCTTAAATTTAATTAAGCTTAAATTGAGTGTCATGAAACTACCTGCCACTACATTCTGAGAAGAGATCAGTGGTTTTCACCTGACTGGCAAAGGGGTCCGTGGAACAAAAAAGATTAATGACCCCTGCCTTAGAGGGATGGAAAAGCATTTCAATAAGACCATCAGTTTTCTCCAAAATATTACCTGACAAAATACAACCAAATTCATTGGTTACCACAATTCACAGATTTTTTTAAAAAAGGCTTTCCTGAAATGCAAATAATTCACTGTTATGGAGTTTTCAAATGACCAGCCAAGCGCTCCTTTTTACTTAAAAGGCATCTGGAAAATCCAATCGATGTTAAAGGTTGGTCCTTCAGTGCTGAAACATGTGCTCCCAAGAAAAGAAATGTCTGAAGTTTACACCTATGTCTCACGAGTCATCTTTCCCCAAGTCAATTGAGCACCAATCTCCAGTGCTGAGATTAGCACCCTCTTCCCTGAAAGCTGCCCCTATTTTCCCTTTATGAGGGAAAGCTCCACCTCCTTTATTCTGTCCACCATCGTCCAAAAGTGAGGCCTCTGAGCAACGCACTGATGCGTTCTGCGGTGAAAGATACTTTCAGGAGAGCAAAACTTGTTTTAATGGCCGCCATTCTGGGAATTCAAATTCTCCCATTCCCCAAGCATTATCAAATTATCCTGCACATCAGCTTCTGCCACAGCCACTGCCAACAGTATCTCCAAAACTATGGCAAATAAAAGAAATGTTTGCCTTTGTTTTTTGTCTTTAGGGCAGCAATTCTCAAAGTATGGTCCTGAGGATCCCTGAGACCCTATCAAGGGGTCTGTGAAATTAAACCTCTTCTCATAATAGCCCTAAAATTTCTTTGCCTTTTTTATTCATATTTAAATGACTGTATGTATTGCAACAGATTGGATGAAGAAACAAATATAAGAATTCAGCTGTCCTCTATTTAGTCAGATATTAAAGAGATTTGCTGAAATGTAAAACAATGTTACTCTTCTCAGTAAACCTTTTGTCATTTTGAAAAATGTAGCTAGTTTTCACAAAATTTGTTATGTTAATATAAAATGTACGTATAGTTATTTTTAATGAATTAATAAAATAAATATTTTAATTTTTTTCAGTTTTGATTTATGATATGATAAATGTGAAAAGTTGTAACCTACATAAACACAAATTTTTTAGATCATCATTACTTTTTTTTTTTTTTTTAAGGAGGTATCAGGACTGAACCCAGGACCTTGTATTTGGGAAGCAGGTACTCAGCCACTGAGCTACACCCATCCCTGTGGATCTGCACTACTTTTTGAGAGTATAAAGGGATCTGGAGTCCAGAAAGTTTGAGAACTGCCTCCTTAGGCTATATCACACTAAGACACTCAAATTACTGTATTAGCTTATTTTCCAGCTGTGTAATACTCTGGGTTTTCTTCTTTTCTTGGTTTTTGGTTCCATAATTCTTCATTGTCTTCATAGTTGCCTGATACCTGAAGGTATCAGATTGTTTTTTAAATATTTGTTCTCAAGATCAGAGTTGATCTCAGTTGTCTAGTCAGCCATTACTGCAGATAGAATCAATAGTGTTAAATTGGTTTTTAAGTGTCAACATCTAAATTACTCTAAGACTTTCAATTCTTAAAATCTATAAGGTATGGTTAAATAAAATTGGTTTAGGTCAGAGCAAGTATACCCTCTGTTCCAGGGATGGATTCCCCATGTAATAGTTGAGCTAAGAATTCTCAAGTCAGCAAATTAGTTGCCACAGTATGTCAGCCCATCTGACAAGTTGTGCATATCCCAGGCAGTGAATAAGAATAAATACCTAGATAACTATAAATGACCTTCATAGTACCAGAGGACAGAAAAAGACTAAACTATTATTGGGTCAACAGATCATGTTTGTAAATTTATGCAAATCAAATTTTATGGTTCAAGTGTCTGAAGTTCACACAATATAAAGCATTATACAGAGATTAATTGCACTGCCTTATTGGAAAATGAAATATCATTTACTTTTAAAACATGGTTATGTTGGGAAGCGGCTGTGGCTCAATCGGTGGGGCTCCCGTTTACCATGTGGGGGGCCCCGGGTTCGGTTCCCGGGGCCTCCTGGTGAGGGCAGGCCCGCCCGCACGGCGTGGTTGGCTGACCCGGCGAGCACAAGCAGCAAGGGGGGAATAGATGAATAAATAAATAAAATCTTAAAAAAAAAAAAAAATGGTTATGTCATGCTTGAGTCAAATCTCTTGAAGACTAGGCATTTCACTTCGATGCTAGGTTTCTGCAGGATCCACACCGAGGAGCATAATAATCAACCATTTTCACCATCTAGGACATTTTAATCAAAGCTGTCATCTGTTCACTCACATCTTTCTCACTTGAACTTTCACTTCTGCCCTGTCTTCTAGAACTATGCCCGACACTTCCTGCTCTCAGCTGATCCTTCTCAAGCTGTCAGAGCACTAAGAGTCACTTACAGTAGCCTCACCACTTCGGCCACCCGGATAATCCCCTGATCTGCTTTAAAAAATCAGTTTTATTGAAGGTATTCCTAAGCCACACAATCCATCTACAGCGCACAATCACAGCTTCTGATCTACTTTTCTTGGATCTAATCACCTTGATGAGGGGATCCCCGAGCACCCCCCTGACCTCCTAGGGTGGGATGTTCATCTCCTGCTGCTGCACCTTCACAGTGACTTTCAGTGCAGTTGTTGCTTCCTTGGTCCTGCTGGAAACGTGTCAGTGGCCGCAGCACGGAGCATAGACTTCTACAGACCTCAGGCCATGACTTTTAAATGCCTGTTCAGCTGGTGGTGGTGCAGGTAAGAAATATAGAAGGACTTGGAGCATTCGCCGCTAGTAAAAAGGTTCAGCTTCCCGGACCGAGCGCCGGGTGCTCTGCTCCGGACCATCTCCCGCTGCTCGGGGGGTCCCTGCCCTCAGCTCCCGCTGGCAGGAAGACGCTTCTGCAGCGCCCTTTGAGGTCACGGGGACCCCACACTTATCATGCAGTTGGGTTTATGAATTGAATCACGCTTCCCACAAACACATGCTCAAGCCCTAACCCCTACCTGCGGATGTGAGCCCATTCGTAGACAGGATCTGTGGAGGTGTCGCTGGTTAAGGTGGGGTCGCCGTGAGTCAGGTGCGCCTCCATCCCCTGAGACTGGCGGCCTTAATGCAGGGGAACCCGAGGCCGCAGGAGGCAGAAGGCGCCTTAGCTTACAGACCGTCCCCAAGCCACGGCCAGAAGGCGACGGGCTTCGGGGAGCGCCAGCAAGACACCTCGGTTTCCCAGTTCAGCCTCCAAAACTGTGTGACAGTAAGTTCCCGTCGCTTAAGCCAACTAGCCTGCGGCATTTACTAGTTATCACAGCCCTGGCAAACGAAGCCGATGAACAAACTGCTGCCCAGAGAAGAGAAGCAGTTTGTTCTAAAGCAGGTGTCCCAGAGACTCTGCTGGAATTGGTTCATGAGCCTGGTGGTGGTGACCTGCATTGTAAAAACGATAGTCAGCTTCTGTGCCCTTTGGTTATCATCAAACTAAATTATCTCCCCTTATTATTATGGGGACGAGCTGTCCATATTTGTTTTATTTTAATAGTGTAAATAAAATGCCATTTTATGCTTAAGAAATTGTTTTCTCTCTTTTGTACCCAGATGATAGGGGGAAAAAATGGAAATATGTTAAATTCCCTTCTGGGTCATACAGGTCCACTGTATCAGGCAATTAACAATCATTTCCTTTCCTGCGAGAAGCTGGCATGCATGGCAAAGCCTGCCTCTTGACTAATTTACTGAATGAAGTCACTCTAAGATCTGTACGTACTTTCTAAAGGATAATGTTTCAAAATGGTGACTTATGGATCACATAATGCTTGTAGACACTATGTATGTCATTTGTCTAAAACAGGGACTCTCAACCTTTTTTTGTTCCATGGACCCCTTTGCCAGTCAGGTGAAAACCATGGACCCCTTACTGAGTCCACACTAGACTGTGTATTATTTAATAAATATCTCACACCCGCACCAACACGTCCCCACAGGAATAATGTTTTTTTTTTTTAATTCCAGTTCAAGCTCATGGACCCTTTTTTAAGACCCCCTGGTCTAAAATATGTGTCAGCTTGTAGCTAAATAAGGCTGCTAAGGCGCAGAGAGAAACCTGCCCAGGGAAACTGCCTCGAATGCGGCATGCAGTTATTCTGAGATTGCACACCTGCCTTTCATCACTGCCTTGACGGCTGCAATGAACTAGGCTGTAAGACCTCCTTCTCTGGGTCATGGCTCTGACTGAAAGACCCTCTGTACTCCCACCCTCCCATGGTGGGCAGTCCAGGTCTGCCCAAGTGACAGCCTGAAAAGGATGATTGTGGATGAGATAAGAATGTCGTTTAATTATTCTGTAGTACTAGAAAACCCCAGTACAGCTTAAATATTAAGTACTGTGACTTAAATGTTTGAAAAATTCAGTATAACTCTTGCTCACAACTTTTGGCACATAGAGCTACAGATTTAACATTAACCAGATTTGGCTTCACCAGAAATGTGTAGCTATGTGCTTCCTCATCTTTACTCACATCCGCCGTTATCTGTACATTCACATCCATACCACTTCCTCCATCCTTATCACCAGAGCCCAGGTACCATGCCTCTTTTAAAATTAAAGCAAAAACTAAATATTCCAGACCTCCTTAGGAATGTCACCCTGAGAATTAACCTTCTTTGTTTCAACTGGAATAAAATCTGTGAGGAAAGCCCTTAATGGAGAGAGAGGCTGATGATTTGAAATTATAAATCTCTTTTCTCCTGCTGGCGAATAAAACCTCTTTTCCTTCCTAGCCCACTTCGGGGTGTCTGTCTATTCTGCCATGCAGAGTGAATAAACCCAGTAGGCCCACAAATGATAGGAAATGAGAGCAAACTAAATCAGGAACTTGCAGGTGTGCAGGGAGATAAGCCAGAAAAATACATGAAATACATGGCAGAGAATAAAACCCTGGAAATAGAAAAACTGGATGGAGAACTGAAGCAGGTCATTCTGCCATTCGATATTAAGAACCCACCCAAGTGCCTACCTAAATGGATGAAAGAGCACAAGCTCTGGTAATCTTTTGGAGACTGACAACCTACTCCATAGCTGAGAGCTGGGTAACTTGGTAACCTTGAGGAGACTGTGAATCCCTTGATTGTTTGCAAAATGGAGAATAATAAGGTCCCAATTTTTTCAGATGGCCTGTCTGAGATGATGTACAGTGCTTCCAGGAATGTTCTTAGAACCTGGAGGGCCTGCATACATGCAAGGCACTATGAAAAAGCATTGTACAGACTTTTTTCTTTCAACAAAATAAGTAATTGTTAAACAGTTTGAGAAATAAAAATAATTATGATTTTAAAATGCTCCACCACAATGGGAGCTTTTCTACGTCATGTGTGTTTGTATTTCCTGAGTTGTGCATATAATGATTGTTCCATGAAATAATATGTTAATTAAACTAGTGTCTTCCCAGATCTATACCCAGGACCACAGGGCACCTGACATGATTTGAAGTGGTATATGGACTTGAGCACTAGAATGTGGAAACCGTAGAGTAATACTGTCATTCCCTTTTCTACTCTCTTTAAAAACATCTTACGGATTAAATAATTGGGAGAGTCAGTTTGATGCTGACAGATCTTTTTTTTTTTTTCCCCCCTCCCTTTTACTGGGAAGTCCTGAGGATCGAACCCAGGTCTCTCCATATGGGAGACAGACGCCCAGCCGTTTGAGCCACATCCGCCCCAGACAGAGATTTTAAAGTCTGACTAACACGTGTTAATTTTACCTTTTAACAAAAAACAGGTTCAAATTAGTAGGCAGTACACAGCATATAACCAGATTGAATAATGTTTTATTTTATATTGTTTTAGTTACCATCTGTTTATGGTCAGAGGTAGAGGATTTTTACTAGGTAATGATATAAAAATTGGCCTTTAAAACAGATTGACTTTATTTCCTAAAGAGTATCTTTAAAGAAAAGTATCGGGAGCGGATGTAGCTCAAGCCATTGATTGCCAGCTTCCCACATAGAGGTACCGGGTTCAATCACCAGCCCGGGTACCTCAAAAAAAAAAAAAAGTATTAAGTAAATAATAGTGGAAATTGTACCCAGATAAGAAAAAAATTTTTTAACAAATCCGTTTTATTGATACATATTAATAAAGCATACAATTCATCCAACAGGTACAATCATATAAAATTTTAAATGGTACTCAAATGTCTGTGAAGTTGAATGATATTGAATAAAATAATATAAGCAATGTCATAAAACAGTAAATGGTGAAATGATATTATAGTTATATTAATAGTAACTTCTGGAGGAATTGGGGGGGGTAAATATTACCTTGGAATGTGGTCATCTGAGAAAATTCCTTAGAAAAGGTAGCAACCTTCAAACTTGGAAGAAAGGGCTGCTAAGATTTCAGCTGCTCTTTTCGTTGCCGATTGGTATATAACAAATCACCCCACAGTAGCTTAAGACAGCAACCATTTATTATTTCACAGTTTCTAAGGGCCAGGAGTTTGGGAGCAGTTTGGCCAGCTGCTTCTGGCCCCGAGTAGCTCATGAAGTTGCAGTGAAGGACTGCAGGCATCCAAAGGCTTGACTGGGACTCCAAGCTGCAGGTGCAGCTGAAGCTTCCAGGCAGGCCCACTCACAGGGCTGTAGGCTGCAGGCTTCACTTCCTTTCCATGTGGGTGTCTCCACCGGCTACTCTGAAGCAAATGGCCCCAGGGTGAGACTGATCAAGATGAAGCCTCTGTGTCTTCTATAACCTAAGCTTGGAAGTAATACACCATCACTTCTGCCATATCCTATCGACTAATCCTGATACAATGTGAGAGAGGCTGCACAAGGGCGCAAATGCCAAAGGCAGGGATCACTGGGCGCCATCCAGGAGGCAGCTGCCCACAGTTGGCACAAATCAGAGCACCTCTGAACCTTCATCTGCATCACTTGGTGAGTTTCAATTATTCCACATGATTAAGCCCACCGCTCCCTCCAACCATTTAAGTCAGAATCTCTGATGTATGGTTAAATTTGAGAGCCACTGGAGGCAAAAAGAAACTGGAAATATAAAGCTGATCAAGTGAGGGTGTCCATTTGATTATTATATAGACATTATATAATAATATAGACAATATGAGAGTTTGCTCTTTTGTTTTGAGGCAATGATGGAATAAGGCCAGAATCCGTGGAAGTGGCTGGAAAGTTAGGATTTGAGAGTATGGGGGTATCAAATGGCTTCTAATTTTGGAAAGACAGTCTTGTTTGTCAGAGGCCCTTCTTTGTATGGTCCCTGGTGCCCCCAACTAAGAGCAAATTCAAAACTGATGATTCTCCTACAGAGATTTACCCTATCTAGGAGGATGTGGAGAAAGAGGTTATTCTGGAAGAAAAGGCAACTTTGGCGGGAAGGGCCTGGCTCTAGCACGGCTCCACCTGCCTGAGTCCTGAATGCCCTGATGACCTTCTCCTTCCTTCTGACTCTAGGGCCCCCACCAACTGGCTGAGAGTTCTCAGCAAAGAAATAAAATGACACACACAGAGAACCCTGTATATTCAAGTCCAGGATCAGGGGTTGAGATGAGTCACAGCTGATCACCCAAAACCCACAGCTTTCTGAAGAAATCCAAAGCCAGTTTAGAGCCCGACACATTCTGGAAAGTCCCCTTCCCACCTTTACAACTACACCACCAGCTACTTTCCTCCTTCCTCCCTCAGCAACGGACAGACCTGCTGCCTTGCTGTTTCTTGACCAATACCAGGACACCTCTTGTCCTCTCCCCTGTTCTGGCCAGAGACCTCAGGGCCTCTTCATTCTTTCCTCTTCCCCAATGGCCCACACCTTCATCTCATCTTTGTTTAAATTTCACCTTCTTAATGAGCATTCTGATTGTGTTATTTGAAACTGAAAAAAGCAAAACCACTCTCTATTTTCCTTTTCTGCTTTGAATTCCTAGCAAACATGTCATAATCTGTTGCCCTATTTTTTTTTTTTAATGTATTTGTGACTTCCCCTATTATAAATTAAATTCCATAAGTGCAAGGAATTTTATCTGCTTAGTTTGCTGCTTTATTGCTGGCATAATATGTGCTCAAGAAATACCTACAGAAAGAAAAAAGGAACTGGAAAACAACAGCTGTCAATATTGTATGAACTGAATTTAGAGTTTGTTTGACAAGTAGGTGAGTGCCAAATAAATGTAGAAGATTCATTTTCAACATATACTTAATTTATAGATTTCATGTAACTAATAGAGAGTTAATATGTATAAGTGGTCAACAGAAATTGAACTCCTAACTTAAAAGCTGGGTACAAGTTTAAGAATCATAGGTCAACTACAATAAATGAGACAGGTAATTTTGGTTAAAAATTGAATATAAAACAAAAATAATTCTAAAATAAGACTGTCTAGAAAAGAAATTACCCATCTGAGATTCTTGAGTCTAAAGGAGCTGAAAATGTAGTTTGTGAAACATACAGAGTGGATAAGAAGGTCCCAGTTTCTGCCCAGGCAGTGTTAGGGGAAAAGGGGGAGAAGGAAGAAAATCTGGAGAATTTCCAAGAAGGAAATACAAGGCCTGATGGAATAATCAGGGAAGGTTTCAGAGGTGGTCTCAGGATTGGCACTGAAGAACAGACAAAATTTGGATAGTGGATAAGCAAGAACTTAGCACTGGACAGCAGCTATAAGGTCCATTTCAGGAAATATTAATTGTATCTTTTTGAACCTGCTATTAGTCCATTTCTCCCCTGTCTATCAGCACAGTACTAGTTTCAGCTCTAATAATGTTGAATGTTGTAGTAAAGATATGGACTCATATTAAGCCCCACACATATTCACCTGGTTCCAGTCCCCTTTTCCAAGCTGGAGAAAAGGAAGTCACTTGCTTGATCTGGAGACTCAGCGTAACTCTTCGCCTTTGCTCGCTTAGCCCATAAATTCAGCCCAAGTCCTGTGCTCTCTTCCCACAAGCATAAGGCATTGTGTCTTTTAGGGGCAAAAGATTGGATAATAGCTAGAAAATTAATCAAAGTGCTGGGTTTTGATATCTTAACATCTGAGGGCCCGTACAATGCTTGGGACTTGTTTCTCTACATTGACAAATGAAAGCACCAAAACGACTGTAAAATGCTGACCTAACCACTGGGAGGCAAAGCGACCCTCCAGGAGAAAAAGCCTTCCTGCTGCTTTCCCCCAAAACATTGCCTTTCTCTTTAGAATTGAAGTGACATGTGGAGCTGATTCAGGCCAACAAAAACCAAACAAAAACACTGACCTGTGCACTAAACCTTAAGAAAAAAATTGAGAGCCTGAAAATAGGAAACAGAAACCCTATCTCTAAAGGAGGTGAAACAATAAAAGATGAGAATAGGAACCAGAATCAAGTTGCACTTTAAATTAGAATAACTTCACTAAGGGTGTGGGATGGGGAGGAGTGAGAAGTTACCTTGCTCTAACCTGCCACGCAAGGGTTCTGAAAAGCCGCACCTCTCTAACCAGGACAAATACACAGGGGAACCACTCGAAGTTTTAAAATTTGGCGGGCAACGAGGATCCAATCCCTATCTTTAACTGGTGTGACCGGGCTGTTTAATTGGGTTCTAACTTCATCACTTTGGGCAAAAGCAGGACTAGAGTTACAGGTGACAAGAAAAAAATTCCTAGGACTTATGTTAGAAAAAGAAAAGCCTGAAGAGACCATGACGTGGGAAGAGCTTCCTTTAAAACTAAGTTAAGAACAAGAGTGCCCGCTGTCTTTGGAAAGAGTGGGTGGCTCTGAAAAGAGCCTTTGGTGTCTGGGCGGGCCCAGTCCTGGCTCGCAGGCGGTCTGCACTCACTTGGCGCTGGTGTACTTGGTGACGGCCTTGGTGCCCTCGGACACGGCGTGCT
>JAKSZT010040190.1:1473990-1484368 GCA_026826555.1 Tolypeutes matacus
GCCGCCCTTGCCCAGGCCCTTCCCGCCCTTGCCGCGGCCAGACATGCCGGGGCGGAGGAGGCCGCGCGGCGCCCTGGGGCCCGGGAGGCCGAGGCCGAGCCTTTATACGCCTGCGGCGGACCGGACTGAGAACCGCGAGGGCGGCGGCGGGAACCCAGTCGGGCAGGAGCAGAGGGGCCTGGCTCGGCCTCGGCCTGCTGGGACACTTGCGGGCTGCTTCGTTGCCGCCGAGGCGGCTGAAGGCCTCCTGCAGTGGTTTTAGATGCAAAAGCGAAACTGCTGCTGCGAAACGTGCAAAAGAGGACAATTGGCAAAATAATAGATCCCCCAGCCCATCGCTCAGAGATTACGTCTGCTTTACTACATTTTATTACATTTCTGGAAATGTAATCCATGATGCATTTTATTACATTTCCTCAAAGGCTTTATCGACTTCTCTTGTGCCATCGGTAACTGTTGTATGAATTCAATTTACTGTCACTGAGTATAAGTTTTATAAATCTATTTGTTACATTCAGCACTTTTTAAAATGTAAATAATTGTGTTTTTGTCTGTAGTTAATCAATTGATCAACCAACAAGATTTACTGATTTTTTTCCCAGTGGTAAAGGGCCATATTTAATATAAATTAACTTCTTTAATGTGCTGGGAATCAACAATGAACTTCCTATTCTTTTTACATTGAGAAGTGTTTTAAACATCGTAACTTTATAACTTGTTTCAAGTTAAAGGAAACCACTTTGGAATTTTTTTTTTTTTTTTTTTTTTTTAGGAGGAACTGGACATTAAACCTGGGACCTGGTACAACAAACACAGCTATGCCTGCTCCCCCCTCCTTTGGGATTTTGATCATAAGTGCATTGTGTTTATTACTTCATTGGGGCAGGATAATCGACATCTTTAAAAGACTGAGTTCTTCAGCTCTGTATACTGTCTCTCCTTATCTGAAATCATTTTTAGAAGAGGTGAAAGATGAATTTGGGTGGCTAAATGTTCATCAAAATATTCGGACTTTTTCTCGATTTATTTTTCCATACACATAATTAATTTCTTTCTTCCCATTCTCATAGAAAACTCTATATCATTATTAAAGCAGCTTTGTCATCCTGACCCTGTATTAGAGTCATTGATATAAAACTTGGTATCTCTTTCCATGAACCCAAATCTCCATTTTTGGTTGACATAAGTTTTTTGTTTCTAAGTATAAACATATACATACATAATACATATAAATATATATGTATGAAAAATTTTCATCTAAGTATAAACATATACATACATAATACATATAAATATATATGTATGAATCATATGATACATTTTCTACTACAAAACGGTTCATGTCCATGGCTAAAATTTTAGAAAATTCAGATTAGGAAATATGCATATAATTTCAGTCTAATTGTAGTACTAGAAAAACCCAGTACAGCTTAAATATTGAGGCATTGTACTGAACCTTTTTAACAGGGTTAAGAATTATATAGATGCCTTTATATCATTAAAAAATAGCAAAAATAAACCCTCCACCCTCCTGTTTAGTGTCCATATGGAAAACCTGGTGACCGTCCTCTACCCTGCACTTTCCTCTCCCAGACCCTTGGTCTCTGGTAATGACCGTAACCTTGTAACTCTCCCTGGTTTGGTGCCCACCCCACCATGTTCGACCCCTTAATGTTTGTCAATGAAGGAACCTGTGTCCAGCTCCACCCCAATTATCCATTAGCATCCCGATGGCATGAACTGCTAGGATGTCCGCAGCTCGGGGAGGCTTGTTTGAGGTTGCACAGCTCGCGTCTCCCTCCGCAAATAGGTCGGTGTGTCCGTCTAGTCTCCCAAGCCCAGCAAACGGGCCCAGCCCAGGAGCACGCGGCCCCTCCTCACTATGACCAGCTTTTTAATTTGTGTTTTCTATCCATTTAAGTGTTTCCTATATTTAATAATTTTTACACACTAGGGGATATACTGTGAAGTTCTTCTAACTCTAAATAAGTTATAATAAATCCTCAAAATACTTTGTAATAAGTCCTGACACCATTAAAATTATAATTTCTTGTTTTTCTCTGTTTTATGTAGATATTTGCTTTGGAGAGTAGTTAAGAACTCAGTGTCTGCAATCAGACAAGCCTGGGTTAAAGCTGTACATTCAGTTCTATCTTAGTTTTGTCATCTCTATAGGGAGGGTGAGGACAATTGTACTCACTTCCTAAAGATACTGGAAACCAGGGCAGATCGAAACCGGTTTGGGTGACGTCCCCTGCTCCTATGACTTTTTCTTCTGAGCGGGTTTACTGCAGGTCGCATAACCTGAGCATGTCAGAAAACAGACTCTTGTTCTTTAGACAACATTTAAAACACCAGGAGCAAAAATCACCATTCTCAGAACCAAGATTAGAAGATGATGAGATTTAGGAAGCAAATAAGATGTGAGGGGTCCTTCAACAAGGAAAATCCAGTGTGTGCGCATATTTCCACCATATATGAATAATTCCATACGCCACCATTCAGAATACACCAACCCAAGTCCTGTTACTGTCCCCACTTCCCATTGTTCCCAACCCATAAAACTCCCTTAATTCTCAAATCAGGGAGGCAAATCTGAACTTGCCTCCTGTCTCCTTGACAGTGGACCTTTGAAGAAAACTCTTTTCTCAAAATTCTGGTGTCATGGTAATGACCTCTGTGCTCCTTGGGCAGTGAGGACTCGAGAACAGCACTCTAAAAATGAATGGAAATAATTGAGTAAATTGTTTAGGCTAGTGCATAGCATAATCTTGCTAGTAATATAATAACTAAAATTTATTTTTACCATTTGTTTTATTAATATTTTATTGATATTGATTTCTATTGACTTCGTATATAGATTCTAATTCACACATTTCATTTGTATTTATTAGCTCAAATATGGTACTTATAAAGAAAATTTTTATTTTGTGTAATTTTCTAATATAAGTGTGTAAATCTTTATCCAGAATTGTATGTTTTGAAACAACTTCTAAACAGTGTCCTAATAACTAAAAATATAAGTAGGTTATAATCACTTTTGGACTCTTCTTGGGGCTTACTTCTTTTATTATCACTTTTATTTTACTTCATAAGGATTTAGGCTTCGGTTTTTGACTCATTTTATTGAACTTATTTTGTGGATTCACCATTTATCTAAGCTCTACAGGGACAAGAAGACGAATAAAACCTAGCCTCCAGCCTATATTATTTCCCAGCTTGTGGAAAAAGAAGCAGCCGTCAATACCTCTGATATTGGCTCCCATAGTTCCATGTGATAATTGTGGGTCGAGTTCTCAGGTGCATGGGGAGAGGAAAATTAATTAAAGTATGCTTACCCCAACTCAAGTGAGAAAAGTTTAAATAATGTTTTGGTAAATATTTTGTGATTAAAATATAAATTTTACTCCTAAAATAATTGCACATATATAGAAAGACCAAAGATTCCCTCATCTTTTATTTACAATTAAAGGTAGCAAGCAAGTATACCTAGGGTTCTTGAAAGTTTTTCAGTCTCCTTTTTTAAAACTTAAAGGAGCTTAAGTTTTCATCTGATGTTTTAGAAAATACACACTCATATATCAAGAATAATAGATACCATGTCTAATGAGCTCATATTAATAGTTAAATTAATAAAAAATAAGTTTAAATGGAGAATTAAAAATATATCTATCACAGTTTGAACATTTAATTCTTACTTAAATCATGAAAATTTATATTCTTTTGTTAATTTTTTACAATAATTATTGAATGATGTCCTAAATTGGAATTTCCTATTATAAAGCAAACACATAAGTGTTACAAAATGCTTTTTAGAACGGGCATCTTTAAAAGAGCCTGAGAATTTGAAGACACTTGCAAAGCAATCTAAGGGCAGATTCCTTTTGAATCCTTCTAGGTATATTTGAGTTTTTTTCACAAATTTTTATTCAAACCAAATTAAAATATTTTAGCAACTCAACTGTCACATATCTGTAGACCATTTACTGTGTGTCCACCGTAATAGCAAAAGCTTTTTCCCTAATCATTTTCCTTTATTTTGCTTGATATTTATTTATTTATTTTTAATTTTTAATTTTTCATACTTTATTCCCTGCATGAATAGGTTAAGAAAGTAGAATTTCTCCAAGTTCTGATTTACAGATAATATGAATAAGCAGCACACAAAACACTCAGTTTCACAGATAGTAACATTCAGTGATCCCTTTAAATGCAATTTCAATTATTTTAAGCTAAGTGCAATAATAATTTAATACAAGATAGTTAAATACACACACAACCTGTATATCCTGAACTACAAGTGGTTTCCATGGCCACACATGCTTTTAGTCAAGTACACATGTCCACAATGAACAAGTACTAACAAATATGTTAATAAAACACTACCCCAAATGCTTATCCTGCCATCAGCTTTTAAAGCAATGCCATTCATGCTACTGAAAGCATTTATTTTTAGAAGCTTTAATCTGACCTGGGAAACTCAGTTCTCCTAAAACTTGACAAATAGAATGTATAAGCCCCAAAGATTTTAAATCAAAAAAGCCTACCAACACTAAGGCATTCACATGAAACTTAGTTTCTCAAAAAAATCATTCTTGCTATCTGAAGAAAATTAAAACAAATTACCATTTAAGACATGTAAGCATTCTTTAAAAAGACTGTATTTTCCTATATCATCATCTACTTAAGAGAAACACAAACCAGTTCACTTCATTAATATCACAGACCAGTTTTGTCTAGAAACCTGAGAAAACATAAAACACGTGTCTCAGCTATCACAGGATCAAAGGTGCCATTTAGGTGTCACATAAAAAACAGCTACAATATAGCCTACAATGACAAAAAGGACACCTAACACATAAATACTACTTCATCATCTAGATAGTCAAAAGTCAGAAGGAATTAGATGAATTGCAAGGTACTTTCACTTACATATGGTCATTAAAACCCAATAAGTAATTCAAGTATGGCAATATAAAGGCAGGCAATTAAAGACTCAAATACCCTAAAATTTAAGACATGAAAATAAAGGCTGAAACCTGTGTGTTTCTCCAACTTTCATTTTCATGGTTAGATATCAGGTCCTTACTATAGGAAATATGCAGTTACTATATATATTAATAGCTGACCAGAAGATAAGGAAGCTTCAGGAAGTACAAAAAGTAAGTATCAAGATCCATAGTTTGCGTCATCAAATGCTTTTCTAGCCCGTTTTAATTCTTCATTCATAGTAAGTAAGTCTTTAACCCTAGCAAACTTCCTTGGGTCCTTTCGAATCAAGAAGACGATATCTTCAACTTGTACTCGACCTTGTCTTCCAATTGACATTGCCTTGTGAGTCATTTCAGTGATGAACTCTATGACAAGGTCTTCAAGAATATCCACTGACTCAGTATAAGGATTCTGGTCATCCCCAAATCCATACATCACACACCGTAATTCTTTAGAAAAAAGTCTCTTTCTTTTACCCTGTCCACCTTCTGCACCTCCTCCAATTTCTTCATTTTTTTCCTCAAATGTGGGATCCTCTTCTTCATCTGCCATCCCACCAGCCAATCTGATATTTATTTTTGTACAATTCATAATAACAAACGTGGCAAAGTTTTTGGTGAATAAACATAGCTGACTTGAGGTTAACATACAGTTAACACCAGCAAAAGCTCATGAGCTTGTAAGAGGTAACCTGCAAGGAGCTTTCAGAATCAATCAGGGTATTTCACACAGGCAATGGGATGCACTGACTAAGGCAGCAACTGGGAGAAGTCAAGTTCTAGTGAGAGAGTTTTCACTGTAAACTTCCCAGAAGCAACGATTTTTAACGTGTTCATGGCTATTTCTCTAGGGATACATAATCTATGCTATGCATGCTCCTTTTCAGATTCCACCTCACATGGCAAGATGTAGGACAGATATTTCCTTGTCAATACCTGATGATGTACACAGTCTTCTTTGGGAAGTATGGGGCACTGGTTAAAAGCACACACTCCAGAAGCCAGATGGCCTGGCAGAGCTGCTTCCTTTCGGTGTGATGTTGGGCAAGTTACTGAAATTCTCTGTCCTTCAGTCTTCTCTTCATAAGATAGGGTTGGAAAAGTAAATGATTTACTGGATGTGAAACCCTTAGAACAGTGCTTAAAATTCTCAATGAGCATTAGCCATTATTATTAATAGCTCATATATAAAAATTGAGCCATTAGGCAAATTTTCTAAATTGCTATTTTTATAAACAATGTTGCAATACACATCTGTGTTATCTCTTTGATCATTCGACAACTTGTTTTATTGGGCTTTCTTCCTAGAGGTGAATTCTTTCTCTCTGGAGAAGTTAGTCACCTATTTTCCATTGGAAGAAGTTAAAAAAAAAAAAATCACAAGGACTTTGACAGGGACTTGTTAAACAATGGGGTGGCTCTTCTTGGAAGCATAGAAACAGTGCAATTAAAGCAATATTAATATCAGCAGGAGCTCTGTCAGTTACAGACACTATTAATAATTAATATTGTTGAACTGAAGAAAACACATAAGCTTCCCAGAGGTTGACTCATTTACTTCAAGTGATAAAAATCCCAAAGACTTTTTAAAATAGGAAACAATTAGGTGAACAAGTTTAATATCATGATTTAGATACTCCAGGAGAACATAATCCTAACAGAGAGAGTCCTAAGTCTACATCAAATCCAATTCTCAGGGCTCCGACTTCAGAAAGTCCGTGTTAATAATTGAAGGGGTGAGGCATTTCCTAGTTTCCTCATAGGGAAGGCTTCCTTCTCTCCTTAGTTTGGTCTGTGCCTTGGGGCTCTGCATATCCTCCTTCTACTAAAGAGGAGGTGAGTTTAGGATTTCTTGCTTGAGAAGCTTCTGAATGCTTGGTCCACTCCCGTCTACCTCTCTGACTGTCTGTCTGTCCCTTCTCTTGCCCGCCTGAACCTCTGCCTTTCTTCCACTTCAAGCTGCCAATTAGTTTATAGTCCATATATCTTACTGACCCTTCATTCCCTCATCTATAAACTGGGAATAATTGCAGCACCAACCTTGTAGGACTGTTGAGACAATTAAATGAGTTACTATAAGTAAATAATTCATATAGTGCTTATCACATAATAAGTACTGAATTAATGTTAACTGTTGCTGTTATTATAACTAGAGATGAATAGTCTACTACACAAATCCCTCTACTTAGGGGCGGATGTGGCTCAAACGGCTGGGCGTCTGTCCCTCCATATGGAGGTTTGATCCCCAGGACCTCCCGGTAAGGAAAAAAAAAAAGAAAATTACTCTATCAACCATGGGAAGTACATCAGTCACAAAGTGCGTGCTCCTGAAGCCTGAGGACTCAGGCTGGAGCCTTAGCAACTAATTTTTTTCCTCCACTAACATGTGATTCTCACAATGAGGTCAGGGACTTTATTGATAGCTTGAAACACATGAACCTTCCCATTTCCGTGGGTCAAAAACAGTCAAATATTGACACTTTCATGTGGTTCACTGACTATTTTATTCACTGTCACATTGCCTGGATCAAACAGTGCCTGAGTCATAGTTATAAATATCCAGCATAATAAATATTCAGTCATAGTAAATATTCAACAAATATTCAGTAAATATTTGTTGAATGAATGAATGAATGAACCAGTGTGAATCCTCGTTCCTCCCAAACCTACCTCCTGAAACCCCTCTCTTGGGTACTGGTAATATTGATTACTCTTACTGTTGTCAGTGTGAGACGCAAAGGAAGAGTCAGACAAGTTGATGTGTTTGAAGCAGAGGGCTGCAGCTCGCTCAGGCAGAACAGCAGGAGGTTGCTGTGACCCTCTCTTTTACTCATTCGGTATCACAACTGATTTATATCGCATCTAAAAATAGCTAGGCCTTATTATTATGGTTTTTAAGCAGTGACCTATTTCTCATGCAAGCACATTGACCTTCCTTCTTGTACTCCCTCTTCTTTTAGAGAGATAGGGAACTCTTTTCAGTTCCCATTATGTCTTCATTCCCACATTCTGGCTAGACCAGGAACTGCGTTCAGTTCCAGGAATGCGTTCTTGCCTCGGGGGTTCATCTGAAGTTCATTTAGCTGTCTGTTTCTTCCTTCATCTTACCCAAGCTAAAACCGTTACATCACTCCATGCTTGCCCTTCTCCCCACAAATACTGTCCCATCTGTCTTCTTCATCATGTAAATTCCACCCCCTTCTCCTCCTTCCTCTTAGCCGTCTTTGTTAATTTTTTTTTCGTTTTTTTCCTATATAGTTCATCCAAGAGAAACTCAGTCTTTTTTCAAATGTCACCTTTTTACCAGTATTTTTTCATTAAATTATGAAAGCTGTTTTTTTAAAAACCGCACCCCTTGCAATCTACTCTTAAGCATATCATCGGAATAATGGCTCTGAATCACAGATACTTTAAACAAGATTTACAAGATTTTTAAATTCTGCATTAAACCTACTTTCCCCTGGTAAACTTCATATCCCTTTTCAAGGCATACCAAAGCCTGCTGTATCTTTTATTTCCCAGACTATCTTTCCAGATTGTCTCCAGCTATTCTAGCCTCCAGTCAATCTAAAGGACCCCCCTGCTCTTGGGTCAGAGCCCGGTGCCTCCCATCCCCCATTGCGCCCCCACACTGCGCAGGGTCCTGCCACTTTGGGCAGGCCCCATTTTGCTCCCTTCCCATTTCTTTCTTGGAGTTTTATTGGCTTATCTTGGGCAGGACACTGTGGACTTTCCCACTGCTGTAACCTTACCATATATCACACACTCAGGACCACTTTTCTGATTAAATGTGAAAGAGGGAAGAGTGGGCGGATCCAATAAGCCAATCTTGAGGTTTGCCTTAAGAACCAGAGAATTTAGCACATTCACACTTTCTCCTGTAACTCACACCTTCCAGGTCAACAGACGTGAGCAGAGATACAACAGTAGTTTTTCCCTGATTTCCTCCAGCCAGTGTCCAGCACAGCCCCCAACCAGGCATGCCTTTAGCTTTGTCTTCTCCCATGAGGGGCACTAGGCTCTCCTGTAAACATGGAAAAGAAAAGAGCTCTGCTGGGAAGATTTTATTTTTTTATTTTGTACATTTAATAACTGAAAATATAAACAATAATTTAAAAAGAAAAAGAAAAATGAAACAAAAAATTTAAAAATTTTTAAAAAGAAAACAGTTGAATAAAAACAACATTTCTCAATTAAATGTACTGGGTACATATAATTTTTTTTTAAATATACCATATGTTACACAATATATTTGGTTCATAGTAACACAATCGTACAGTTTTTGTCCTTTTGTGTCTGGCTTGCTGCACTCAACATAATGTCCTCCAGGTTCATCCATGTTGCCATATGCTTTATGACTTCATTTCTTCTTACAGCTGCATAATATTCCATCGTGTGAACACACCAGATTGTTTATCTTTTCATTACTTGATGGACACCTGAGTTGTTTCCAACTTTCGGCAATGGTGAATAATGCCGCGATGCTGCCAAGATATTTTTTAAGTAAGTTGGAGAAGATCTTAACTTTTCCCATCCTTCACTCTTTGACAAAATCTAAAGAATTTAAGATTTTTATTAAACCGTGCTTATTATATCACCACTCAAAGCTATGTAATCCCCTTAACAATGCTTAGTTTACAGCTACGGGGGGGAAATCAGGATGTGGGTGGATTACAGGGGAGGTGAACCCCTACACGGCGGGGGCTGATGGTCCCGCCACCTTCACCAGCTGGCTCCCTTCCAATGCTCTTTGATCTGATTACATAGATGTAACTGGCATGACCCTCTTCAGAGATAATCTGGTAAATCCCAGCAACTACTGAGACATCCCAGATACCTGAAGGACACCTCGGATTTTCAAGTGTGGGTGCAGCCTGCCGGAGCCGTCATTTGTACTGAACAACGCGTATCTGTGGCACATTGTGTAATCCTAAATAGGCAATTGCACTTTCAAGATGCAAAATATACCCGAGCCTAGAGTCCTAGTGGGAAAAATCACGCTTAAATACCCAATTAATAAGGTAGTACTAGTATTTTCTCCTTTAAAAGGAAATACCTTATCAGCGCACAAGCTCTTTATTGGAAGACATGGATGGCCCTGAAAAGAGCCGTTAGGGTGTAGGCCGGGGAACTCATCACCTACAACGGACGCGCCCCATGCACGCTGGGTGGCAGGTGGTACCTCAAAGAGTAACTGAAGACCAACTTCTCATGTTCGCACCAACCAGGAGCATTTACCTAAGGTTTAAAATGAAAGCTGCATTGGCTGCAAAGTGCCCGTTTTCTTTGAAAACGATGGATGGCTAAGAAGAGAGCCTTTGAAATCCCACTCAGCGAGCGGCTCACTTGGCGCTGGTGTACTTGGTGACGGCCTTGGTGCCCTCGGA